>JBAMJV010004144.1:0-159734 GCA_037951105.1 Echinarachnius parma | reverse complement strand
ACATCCGTAAAATTTCAGTAAGTACAAAACATGATTATAAGTATAAACAAGTACTGGGGCCGGCATTCAATTTGATGTTTAGATTATTAAGATTAAAATTAAGTCATTTGCTATGCTATAATATTTAGTTATCCCCGGCCAATATAAATTGTATTTTATATTTTTACTCAAAGGACATGCAGTCTTATGAAAAAATAAAATCAATTGTGGTGTCACAATTTTGGGTTATGGAATTAAATGCTAGCCAATCAAGTTTATTTATGGAAACACCCGTTTGAACAATTCTGAGTGCACAAACAAAATACATTTGATGGCCATTTACAAAAATATGACACATTCTCTAATTTCAAACATTGTGACAAAAATATACCCTTTTTTTCCTTCTCCGTGAACATCCAGTGTTGTTTCAAACATAGAGAACAAAGAAAATAGGGATTCCTCCAAAATTATGCTAAATGACCCCCCCTTTTTTTGATAAATTGATAATGATCAAGCGTACACGTGGCGAGTGTGCAGCAAGATCATTGTTATGTTGGGCCTCTTCTAGTAACATTCTGTACAGAATTTAGTTTCAAAGACATCATTCTGACGACAAAACATAAAACACATAATGAAAAATGAAAATCAACAGCACCATATGTTGTATAATAGTTTGTGTACATACAGTTCTTGTATAGCGCATATCACACCGAAATAGGGTCTCTATATGCGCATGCAGCGTCAATGCATGTACATGTCGGAATCACAAAGTCCATTTGCACAATAGAATATTTTATTCAAGTGTGCAAGAAATAAAATGTGCAATGTTAAAATGTACATGTGTTTTATATGATGCAGATTTGTATTGCTTAAATACACGCTAGAGTGTTATTATCCACTACCTCACAGGGGTCCATATTAATAAAACCCTGCTAGCTTAGTTTCATGCTAAGTCTATTTTTTGATGACTTTGCTAAGTATTTAACACATGATCTTGTAGATACTAACTAGTGTTAACCCCTTGACTACGGGAACCGGGTGGGTTGTGTACAAAGTCTATGGATATTTCAGAATATCGTAGGGAACAGGTTAACTGGGTAGCTACGGAAAGCTTACCCCAGCTAACCTTAATTGGGAACTTGGAGAATTGCTTGTTGTTCACTAAACTGTATGATCTATAATATATTTAGCATGAAACTATAAAGCTAGCAGGGTTTTATGAATATGGGCCATGCACATGTTTCTATTTAGAGTTGGCATGATTTAAATCAAAATTTAAATCACCAATCACTTATAATTGTTAATTCATGCCCCAAACTGTGGCCAGTTTCTGCTAATAACGAATATATGAATTGTCCAACCATGTCACACAGTGACACCATACTGATATTCACATAATGATTTCTACCATACAATTAATCATTACAAAAACGTGATGAATGCTTTGTTTTAAACAAAAATAGTTTGTAATTTATTTTCTTAGCATCATCAGAAATGCACATTGCATTCAGCGTCAAATATAGAAATATGCACATCTCATGATTTTATATACAGCTCACATTATAATCAATCACTTTTTGTCACAATTGGAAATAAATTGATAATATATTTGTTTTTTTAACATTTAATAACGACTCATGCATTTAGGGGTTACTGGTAGAAAGTTAACAATGTTGGATCATTGTATACCAAAATCACAAGAACAAAATATAACATTAAATACATGTATCAATCATATAACACATGTGATCAAGAATCTTCCCATTTTACACTAATGCTCATTATCTTTATTAATAAATTGAAAATGTGCATTTAGATTTTAGAACATAAATGTGATCGGCTACATCAAAACTCACTACTTGTTGGCAAAAATCAAATTTGAGATTTATATACCATTTGAAAGGGTTTATTCATCAGCTTTAATTTGATACCTATTTCAATTAAGTTGGATAATATCTAGCAGAGTTATGATAATTTGTATATCTTATAATGCATTAAGTTGAAACTCAGATATCAACGTTTCAAATAAGACAATCGATCACTATTAAAACCATGCAGAATTGTTTTACACAGTCGTAAGTAACTTTGCACTGGAATGATATTCAGGTTGATTTATTTTGCATTATAAAGAGCAAAAGTTTATCTTGCTAGTATATAAAAATGTTCATGTTGCCCCAGGAACCAATTTTCAACTTTGGAAGCCCATAACTGCAAAACATAACTATACCGACAAGTGATGGGTTTTGCTGTAGCCGGTCACCAATGACTAGAATGAAACGTGATTGAAAGTGGCTGGTGTGAATGGGTTTTGCTGTAGCCGGTCACCAATGATTAGAATGAAACGTGATTGAAAGTCGCTGGTGTGAATGGGTTTTGCTGTAGCCAGTCACCAATGATTAGAATGAAACGTGATTGAAAGTGGCTGGTGTGAATGGGTTTTGCTGTAGCCGGTCACCAATGACTAGAATGAAACGTGATTGAAAGTGGCTGGTGTGAATGGGTTTTGCTGTAGCCGGTCACCAATGATTAGAATGAAACGTGATTGAAAGTGGCTGGTGTGAATGGGTTTTGCTGTAGCCGGTCACAAATGACTAGAATGAAACGTGATTGAAAGTGGCTGGTGTGAATGGGTTTTGCTGTAGCCGGTCACCAATGACTAGAATGAAACGTGATTGAAAGTGGCTGGTGTGAATGGGTTTTGCTGTAGCCGGTCACAAATGACTAGAATGAAACGTGATTGAAAGTGGCTGGTGTGAATGGGTTTTGCTGTAGCCGGTCACAAATGACTAGAATGAAACGTGATTGAAAGTGGCTGGTGTGAATGGGTTTTGCTGTAGCCGGTCACCAATGATTAGAATGAAACGTGATTGAAAGTGGCTGGTGTGAATGGGTTTTGCTGTAGCCGGTCACCAATGATTAGAATGAAACGTGATTGAAAGTGGCTGGTGTGAATGGGTTTTGCTGTAGCCGGTCACCAATGATTAGAATGAAATGTGATTGAAAGTGGCTGGTGTGAATGGGTTTTGCTGTAGCCGGTCACCAATGATTAGAATGAAACGTGATTGAAAGTGGCTGGTGTGAATGGGTTTTGCTGTAGCCGGTCACCAATGATTAGAATGAAACGTGATTGAAAGTGGCTGGTGTGAATGGGTTTTGCTGTAGCCGGTCACCAATGATTAGAATGAAACGTGATTGAAAGTGGCTGGTGTGAATGGGTTTTGCTGTAGCCGGTCACCAATGATTAGAATGAAACGTGATTGAAAGTGGCTGGTGTGAATGGGTTTTGCTGTAGCCAGTCACCAATGATTAGAATGAAACGTGATTGAAAGTGGCTGGTGTGAATGGGTTTTGCTGTAGCCGGTCACCAATGATTAGAATGAAACGTGATTGAAAGTGGCTGGTGTGAATGGGTTTTGCTGTAGCCGGTCACCAATGATTAGAATGAAACGTGATTGAAAGTGGCTGGTGTGAATGGGTTTTGCTGTAGCCAGTCACCAATGATTAGAATGAAACGTGATTGAAAGTGGCTGGTGTGAATGGGTTTTGCTGTAGCCGGTCACCAATGATTAGAATGAAACGTGATTGAAAGTGGCTGGTGTGAATGGGTTTTGCTGTAGCCGGTCACCAATGATTAGAATGAAACGTGATTGAAAGTGGCTGGTGTGAATGGGTTTTGCTGTAGCCAGTCACCAATGATTAGAATGAAACGTGATTGAAAGTGGCTGGTGTGAATGGGTTTTGCTGTAGCCAGTCACCAATGATTAGAATGAAATGTGATTGAAAGTGGCTGGTGTGAATGGGTTTTGCTGTAGCCGGTCACCAATGATTAGAATGAAACGTGATTGAAAGTGGCTGGTGTGAATGGGTTTTGCTGTAGCCAGTCACCAATGATTAGAATGAAACGTGATTGAAAGTGGCTGGTGTGAATGGGTTTTGCTGTAGCCGGTCACCAATGATTAGAATGAAACGTGATTGAAAGTGGCTGGTGTGAATGGGTTTTGCTGTAGCCGGTCACCAATGATTAGAATGAAACGTGATTGAAAGTGGCTGGTGTGAATGGGTTTTGCTGTAGCCGGTCACCAATGATTAGAATGAAACGTGATTGAAAGTGGCTGGTGTGAATGGGTTTTGCTGTAGCCAGTCACCAATGATTAGAATGAAACGTGATTGAAAGTGGCTGGTGTGAATGGGTTTTGCTGTAGCCGGTCTCCAATGATTAGAATGAAACGTGATTGAAAGTGGCTGGTGTGAATGGGTTTTGCTGTAGCCGGTCTCCAATGATTAGAATGAAATGTGATTGAAAGTGGCTGGTGTGAATGGGTTTTGCTGTAGCCGGTCTCCAATGATTAGAATGAAACGTGATTGAAAGTGGCTGGTGTGAATGGGTTTTGCTGTAGCCGGTCACCAATGATTAGAATGAAACGTGATTGAAAGTGGCTGGTGTGAATGGGTTTTGCTGTAGCCGGTCACCAATGATTAGAATGAAACGTGATTGAAAGTGGCTGGTGTGAATGGGTTTTGCTGTAGCCGGTCACCAATGATTAGAATGAAACGTGATTGAAAGTGGCTGGTGTGAATGGGTTTTGCTGTAGCCGGTCACCAATGATTAGAATGAAACGTGATTGAAAGTGGCTGGTGTGAATACACAGGGAACAGAAATGTGGGTTTTGCTGTAGCCGGTCACCAATGATTAGAATGAAACGTGATTGAAAGTGGCTGGTGTGAATACACAGAGAACAGAAATGTTGAAGCTTCATTCCTGGCGAAAATCAGATTGACTTTAAAAATGGTACAAGACCCAAAAACAAAAATACATTTTAAATGTACCCCTTTCATTATTGTTTCTAAAGAAAATTGTTTTCATGATAATATCATCAAAACAATTTTCTTGTCTGTATGTAAATATACTCTCTAAAATACGACATGATAGAAATATAAAACATCGTATTCTTCTTAATTTAAATCTGAAGTGTCTAATGCAGGTTCTTTGTGTTTATAAATAAAAACAAAATAAATCTAGAATATTCTCACCCCCCCCCCCCCAAAAAAAAAACAAAAAACAACAACAAGTTTATTTTCTTGCAAACATTACATTTCTGATTTTAAAGGGAGTAATTTTAAAACATGCTTATTAAAGTGTCCAAAATATGGACATTAACATTGCACCGACAAGTAAAATAAAATAGAAATAACTTCCTCACTAACTTTGCATATATGGCAGTATATGAACTGGTTTTACAAACATTATCAAACATTGCAAATCTGACATTTATTTGAATAACAGCAGAGTCTTGCAGGAATATCTTTTTTTATTGGAAAATGTGCTCTTCTTGTATGAATTCAAAGTCCAAAAGCCTTAAAAAGCAAACAATTTTCCACAGAACCATGTCACATTGCAAGCTAAAGAGCAATGTCACATTGCATGCTAAAGAGCAATGGCGAGCGCAATTTGGAGCAGGCACAACATTCATGAATCAAATCAAAGTACAAAACTGGAAAACAAAATTCAAACATAAGAAAAAGGATTTGCTAGAATTTAGATTTATACATGGCAACTTATATGTACTCTGCTTTTGTATAGCTATCAAATTTCTATTTACAATATTTTCAATAATAATATAAACTTGCCATTTACAAATTTTCCTTTCTTCATATAAGTTTTGTTTTAATTTGTCAACAACAATAAGAACAAGACATGCACATTGTAAAGTCTATGAAGGGCATCTATGATACCAAATACAGTCACATCAATTGATCCATCCATCCATCTTTCAAGACATCAAACAAAGTTTCATCTTGATGAATACCAGAGACTCAAATTGGGCACCCTCCGATGTTCAATAAGTCATTTGCTGTGATAGAGATTACATGTACTTCCATCCTGTTGACAGCTGGGCACCGTCCGATGTGCAGTAAATCCAATATGCCTCGGAAAAAGAACTGTGATCCTCCTCAAATGTAACTGAAATATATTATTTGGCACTGAATGCTTGCCATATGAGTCAAATACTTCAGACTGTGTCTTCTTGTAGGAGGTGTGTACTCGAAACTGGAAAGAGAATAAAGGAATGAGAGAAAGAAGAAAACAACAAATTAAAATTGGAATATTGTTTGTATTCATTTATTATCATACCAGTGAGTTTGTTAAATGAATGAAAACAGACTCTTCAATATCCTAAGATTAGAACATGACTTTCGTTTGTTTAAAGGTATGGTGACAAGAAAACTGCCTCAAAATTTGGTTTTACTGTATCTAAGGTAGATTTTCATGAAGATTACTAATACAAACATATTTTCCTCGTGGGAAAACTCGGTAAAATAAAAAAATCAACTTGTAAATTCACTTTCGGAACCCCCGTAAAAAAACTGAGTCCCGGGCGAACACAAAATGACGTCATCTTTGCGACGTCACCTGCAGGCAATCGCAGTTTAGCTCGGTCATAGACGTACACGCTGAGTGCAATACTCACGTTGACACAGAGATATTATTTCCATTTGTTTCAATATTTTCAAACATTTGTTCAGGTTTATATCATGGACGATATACACTCAGATGTGTAGCTGCATCCTGCTACAATTCATTTCTTAGCAATTCTTAAGCATTTTCAGTAAAACCTCAATTTACAAGCAAAAACGAGTTTGTTTTACAAGCAAGTCATAGGCTCTGCATGTAAACAATGCACATTCCTCCGCGTTGCGGTCTGCATGTGATGTCATGAATCGGGTGACACGTGCGCACATTCCCGCTCTGCTATAAATGACTTTTTTTAGGAGCATGGAACGCCGATGCGAAATAAAGCAAAAAAGTTGCTTGAAATTTACCTTTTTTCCCAACTTAAGGATTTCTTTGAAAAAAAGAGTGTGGTATATCAATAAAGGCACATATTTAAAGCTATAAACCTGAATCAAAGCCGGGATTTTCCCCCTCCTTTAATTGTATGAATGAACACATACCTTTATTCGACAGACAAAAGAAGAAAAAAAATGTGGTAACGAATAGTAATAATAAATACATCATGTAGAAACACACAAACAAATATAGTACTGATAACTGCCATGAGACCGAGCATGGTAGCTTAGCGGTTAGAGTGTCCGCCTCATGCACGGGAGGTCCCGGGTTCAAACCCAGACCGGGTCATACCAAAGACTTTTTTTTAAATTCTGCCTTCTAGCCAGGCGCTCGGCATTTATAGAATGGAGAAGGGAAAGTTAATCACACGAGTTACCGGAGGACTGGCCCCCTTCTTTAACTTTCGCTACATTTAGTAGACGTGTGGCCTAGGGCTAATGAATCGGAGACAGGCGCCGCCTAAGTAATATGTGCCAACATTGGCACAGGAAGGACTTTAACTGAACTAAAACTAACTGCCATGAAATCATTCAGGACTGGTCTTGAAATTACTAGGGCTAGCATCAATGGAGAAGGCACTTTTCCAATAATCAAACTTCTCCTGATGATGAACAGTCAAAACCCTCAGCCTCCTCTTATTACAACCGCACCCCTTACTACAATAAAGTTATACCTGCGCTGTGGTCCCCAAAGACTACCTACCACAGTTTCCCAGGACTTCAAGCTCAAAACTACTGCAGTCCTTTTTACGACTGACTCAAAAGTAACAAATAATACAGGCATTTTCTGGACTATCCACCCCCTCCCGTCCTCATACATGGTAATAACACAAACATATTGTGTAACAACCTCGATCACTGTGCAAGGCGTGAAAACTGATACTTTATCACCTGCAACATGATGTTTCATAAAAACTTTTCCAATTGTTGTAAATGTCTATTATAATAACTACCATGGCAACAGTGATAATGCTGCATGCGAATTGGCTGTTGATATGGTAATTACAATAATTGAAGATTTACAACATTTGGAAAAGTTTTTTTGAGACGGATCCCTGAATAATGAAATAGCAGGTTTAAAAGGAGAAACAAAGGGTAAATAACTCACCAGGGGTACCTCTCTGTACTACTGAAACACCAAGATTCTGTGCTGCTGCTGACACCGCACTCGCAAAGTTGCTCTCGTCAAAGAATGATTCGTCAGAACTTGTGCTCACCGCGCTATTTCTTCTACTACCATTACTGCTGCTACCATACGCCATCATAGAACCTTTATATGAAGTAAACAAAAATGAAGACAAAATATGTATAACATTTTACAACAATTTACACGTTTTACTTCAGATAAAGCTAGAAAGGAGGTAAGGGAATAATTTAACCCGTTTAGGACTGACCCGAAAATATTCGGGCTTAGGTCTATGGAGAATACATGTTGTAGTAAAATCAGTCCGTCCCGAACGGGTTAATAGAGCTTTATGCCACAATATCACGTATCATATTATATAGATATATTATGATTGTTTGTATAGAAGATGTTTTGCAACAATTAACCCCTTGCCTACAGGAACCCAGTGGGATATGTACAAAGTCTAGGAGGATTTCAGAATCTCAAAGGGAACAGGTTAACATAACAATTAGGTGGAGAGAAAATAATGTAACAAAGGGAATAGACAGAAGAGGAAGTAGGGGAGGAGAAGGAGGATGGTGAGCAAGAGGGACAATACAAAACAGAAGATATGATTAGGAAGTAAAGGGGGGAAGGAGGGGGAGAGCAAGATAACAAAGAAGAGGACCAATAAGAGAAGGGAGGAGGATGAGGAGGAAGAGATGATTAGGAACTAGGGGAGGAGAAGGAGGATGGCGAGCAAGAGGGAAAATATGAATCAAAATATATGATTAGGAAGTAAAGGGGGGAAGGAGGGGGAGAGCAAGAGAAAGAAGAACAAAGAGAAAAAAGGAGGACGAGGAAGAAGAGTGGAAGAGGACATGATGATGATGTAGGGAATCGAGGAGGCAGTTGAGCAAGAGGGACAAGAAGAAAAGGATACAGAAGAGGAAGGGGGAAGAGCAAGAGAAAGAAGTAGAACCAATAAGAGAAGCAACAGGGAGAATGTAAAATAGGAATAGAGAGGAAGAGACGAGGGGGAAGAGGGGGTAGAGGGGGAGGAAGAGGAAGAGATGTACGAGGGGCAAAGGAAGAGGAGGAGGAGAAGCTTGATGTGGGAAAGAGGAGAATGGAGAGGAGATGTATGGGGAAGAGGAGGATGAAGAGGAGATGTAAAAGGGAAAAGGTGGACATGGAAGAGGAGGAGAAGGAGGAGGAATCAGAGATGGGGGAGAGGAACAACAACCATAAGAAAGACGAACCTGTGCAGTTACTGGCGGTATCCATATCTCTGTCAAGAGGTGTGAGTTCTGTTGGCTGGCCTTCACACAGGGAGGGTTTGATGGAGATAAGCAGGAAGATGAGAAAGGAGAGCAAGAGATGTAGGAGGGGAAAGGGAGGAATGAGAGGAGGAGGAGGAGAATGAAGAGGAGGATGAGGAGGAGGAAGAGGAGGATGAGAAAGAGGGGAAGGAAGCGGAAGAGGAGGAGGACAAAGGTGTGTAAGAGGGGAAAGAGAGGAAGGGGAGGAGGAGGAAAAGGTGGAGGAAGGGAATATAAGGAGGAGAGTGGAGAGGATTTGTAAGAGGGGAAAATGAGGAGAAGAAGGAGGAGAAGGAAGTGGAGAAATGTAGGGACTACAATCTAAAGAACTACCAACCTGTGCAATTACTGGCGGTATCCATATCTCTGTCAAGAGGTGTGAGTTCTGTTGGCTGGACTTCACACAGGGAGGGGTGGACGGCTGATGGGGATCCTACTGGGGTAGGAGTAGAAGAGGGGAAAGATAGGGGTACAATAGATTAATATACAGGTCACTCATGCAGATTGAAAATTTCTTATAAACAGTGTGTATCTAACAAGTGGCTTGTTCATATACATGTAGCATGTACCAGCTGTAAATTTGCTTCTTTTAAATCGCCCTGTTATTTTTCTGTAGTTGCTTTTTTTGCATATACTGCAATTTTGAGAAAATGCATGAGGGGAAATGACATTCTACAAAAAAGGATAAGAAAACAAACATGGATATAAATATATAGAGCACGACAATTATTGAGAAAAAACAAAAACATAAACACATGAAAAAAGGGATTAAAGAAGAGACACCAAAGAAAAAAAAAGAGAAGAGGAAATATAGGATGTATCAAAAACTTGCAATAAATAATGTGAACCCACCTTCTGTGTGTTTGAGATCCATCTCCATGGCAGCGTACTGGGCCTCATCCGACATGGCGTCCAGCTCATTCTTGGACATGTACTTGAGCAGTTCCTGTCCGATCTGGGCGTGCCTCGGATCCTCAAACAACCTCTGGGACGCTATGGTCTGGTCCTCATACCCCCCTCCATGGGATCTGATAGACCCCTGGTATTGTCCCTGCGCACCCCTACTGGGGCTATCAGCCCCTGATTGGATCCCAAAGGTGCTGTGAGTGCTCCCCATCCCATAGTCCAGGGGCGAGGTCACACCCTGTCTGCTACTGTAATCCATGGGTGATATCGTACCCTGCTTGCTATTCGCCCCGCTGTAATCAGAGGGCGGAGTCAGGCTCCCACTCATCGTCGTCATGGTGACTGTAGTGGTTGCCGGGGGCGGTGTTCTATTCAGTCTGTGCATCGGGGCACCGTTTTGTTTCTGTACCGGGCTCTCCCGCATCCCCGGCGGGGGACTGAGGGAGGTGATGATTGGCTGGAAGTGGGACCCTGGGCCCGGGATCTCCGTCCTGCAAGTCTGGGGCTTGGGCAGCAGGGGCGGCGGGATGATGGGCACCGGGGAATTATGTCCGGATAACGACTGCTGCTGGTTGAGGAGCGGGCTCTGCTGGTGGTTGCGCGGCGGTACGGGCGGGCAGCGCGACACCGACATCGATCCCTCGCAGTTACAATCCTCGCACATCCCCCCCGCGGGGTCGATCTGCACGTACTGCTGGCTACCACCGAACGGCTGGTTGGGGCTGCTCCCCCTCCGCAGCTGGTAGGAAGACTTGATGGAGCCCTGATGGGAGGGGGGCAGCGAACTACCCGGTGAGTCCATATCAGTAGGAGGTTGCTCAGGGGGAGGGGGAAGGAACTCTGCCCAGTTGCGCTGCGGTTGTCTGCCGGGCGTTGTGGCTAGAGGGTGTCGGTTGCGCTTGGATGCAGAGCTGCACCGTGTGTTGGACTGGTCAGAATAGCACATATCTGAAGGGGCAATACAAACAGAAACAAACATGTAACACTTGGCAATGTCACAAACATAATTTGGTTTATCATCTTATTACGGAATGGGCATTGAAAAGATGATAATTATGGTAACAAATTTGTTTAGACCATACACAAATTGTTGTTGGCCTTGAACGATATTTAATAGTTGTTAGTATCATAAAATGGCATGTTAATATCTAGGAAACACTTTTTTTTCTTCATACAAACAACAATAACAAAATTGTATGTACATTGATTTCACTAGCTGCATCTCTGTAAGTATCAAACTCTATCTGGAAGATATCCAAACCCTAAACTCATCACTGTACCTCTTTCTGGAATGGGTGGGCCTTCCAGGATGTTAACATTAGCTGGGTGCCATCCACGGGGGCTTCCGTGCCCCCCTCCAGGAGCAACAGCCTTCACCATGCGCCCTGGGCGCCGCCCATCCGTCCTGGCTGACTGCCAAGACCCTGACCACTCCGAGCTCGTATCGCTGCAGTTCTGCCGCCGAGCCATCAAGCCGTTAGCACTCATTGTCTGCGAGACCACGGTAGCTGATGCGTAAGGTTCGGGGTCGTCCATCAGTTGGTGGTGCTGGTGGTGGGGGTTGAAGTGGTGGGGGTGCTGGGAGTACTGGGGAGGGGGCCGGTTGGACCCGGGGCTGGGGATCATGGGGAGGGTGCCCCCTGCGCAGTGGTATATCAGCTCCTCATCTAGTTCTGCTTCATTCTCAACAACGGCGTACTCGGGTGAGCTGTGTCAGAAATAGAAACAAATATAGGATTTAGATACAAATATGCAACATTCCATAATCCATTTAGGACAATTCTTTGAGCTTGGAAGGATACAAAGGGGATTATGGTAAAATGGTTCAGCTTGCCATGAATCACCAGCTTTTAGTTTCAAATAAGATATGACTTTGTGGTCAGGGTCTACAAATCCTCCATTGTGAATTATGAAACAGTCAGGGAATTCATACAAAATTGTATGTACAACATAAATCCTTGTTCTTTTTACTCGTTACCTTCGAGATTATGAAATCCCCGTAGACAATGGACATAACCCACCCGGTTCCTGTAAACAACAGGTTAACATTCCATGTCTCCACAATCGATAAAATATAGATTGAGTAGCAATTAAATTTTCAACGATCAATGTTCATGTATGTGTAGAAATTACATTTGCAATGAACATGTGATATACAAATTAGATCAAGCTTATTTCAAGGATGAAATTCCTTTTCTTACTATACATACAAATGTATATGTGTAATGTGAACAAAATGCTCAAAGGGTAAATCAAAATGGCTTCACAAACAGTATAGGAGATCAGAATGAATCCTTGATTATATGGGTATAATATGTAAGTGGTACATGTACTATTGGTACTCTCATCTCAAGATGCATTGTGCAATATACAATCAAACAGGATTGAAAAGTAACTTGGGTATAAAAAAAAGAAACAAGATTAAATCATAATTGGAAATAATATTGATACAAATAAAAAAAAGAGTATGTAATAGCTGAAATAATATTGATATGAATGAAAGTCCGGATGTACTGTAACTGAACATATACAGAAAATAATATGTTGGGATTAAATCATAGTTTAATAAGTGCAGTTGGAAGACTGTGATGAAACATAATGCTTGTTGGGGTGAATGCAACAAATGACTGGTGTAAACATCTGTATGCCGATTCAAGCTGGGTAAAACAAAAACTTATTATTAAAAAAGCAAAATAAAATTGAATGAGCTTGGAATTAAAAGAGAAATAAATATGGAGGAAAAATAAATATATAATTGATTTCAATAAAGAAACAAAAGAAGTGACTGGAGGGGTTGATGAAGAGACAACTTTGTAGGAGAAAATTATAATTGAAGAGTCAATTAGGGGCCAGAGCAATCGATCCAAGCAGGATATTTGTCAGGGTCAAAATGACAAAAAGAACATGTAGACTATCATAAAGATGAAATGTAAAGATAGGAAAGAGATGTAAGGGGAGAACTCAAATAACTTAGATATATGTCATCTTGTGCAATACCAAAATAAATGAATCTTGCATATAAAAGAAATGTAAGAAATGTAAAGGAGAATCAAAAATAACTTAAGGCCCAGTCACATATCACCGGATAGCGTAAACGGATGCCAGATGGAAAGTAAAATGTCCAATCCGTTCGTATGCGTTTCTCGTCCGTTCCTTGTCCGGCGATGTACATGTACGTTGTTCTATCCGGCGGAATGTTTTGTGCATGAAGCAATGGAGACGACGTTCCCCACCTGATAATTTGATTTTGCAAATTGTCTATTCGTCAGGGCATCCGTTTACGCTATCCGGTGTCATGTGACCGGGCCTTTAGAGACGCCGTCTTGTGTAAGGCTAATGGGTGCAGCTTGGGTGACATAATGTAATAGAGACTTCTGGTTGTATAATACACATTCCTTCAAAATGGTAAAGCAATATATAATAGTATGCATCATTCTGGTCTGGGGTACAATCCTTCAATATGGTGAAAAAGGGAATACATATATATTATTTTGTTGATATAGTTACAATACTAAATATGATTTGAATGTGAGAGGGGGAGGAGGGGGGGGGGGGGGGGGTGGGGCAGTGCAGTTGGGGCGTAACTATGTGTTACCTCGGGCTGATTATCTTTCCATGGAAAACCCTGTCGGTGTGGAATTAATTATAGAAAATAATGAGAAATTAAGAAGTAGAGTATTAGAAAGAGATAGATAAGAAAATTGACAGATAAAAACAATAATGGAAAGTGCCACACACATTTTTACTTTTGTTCGTACGCAGAAGATTTTTGAATAAACGGTGTAAATCATTCACGCGAGGTGCAAGAACAAAAATAATGCTTCCGTCCACTTTGCTGCAGAGTAATATCATGATACATTGACCTGGGGGGAGGGGGGGGGGTTTCACAAAGATCCTAAGTTGAACTTAACTCTAAGTTGGACTTAACTATTATGGAAAGCCATTTGTAACCTTGGAATACAATATATTAACAAAAAACAAAGCAAGAATTTTAGACTTTTCATAAATGTTGCATTAAAAACATGAATTCTCCTTGATAGTAGAAAATATTAATGATTTGAATCAAAATTGTGTGTCTTTCAAAAAGGACTTTTACAACAATTTTTCAAAGAAACTAACGGCTTTCCATACTTTTAAAGTCCAACTTAGAGTTAAGTTCAACTTAGGATCTTTGTGAAACACCCCCCTGGTCTCCTAATCTCATGAAGAGACCTAGAGAACAGTCTTGTATTAGAAATGAAGACATTGATAACAAAACATGGTAACAAATCAACCTAAAACAAAAAATCAATCAATCAATCAATAAAAAAAAATAATAAAGAAATGTGAACGTTGTGTTTACCTCGGGTGCATCATCATTCCATGGAAGGTGCTCAGAGTAGGGAAGGAACTGCCAAATCCACTGCTGCTCTGACTGTCATGCGTGAGATGTGTCTCCTTGCTCACCTGGCTCTGCAGGTGTGACGGGTACTTGGGATCTGGAAGGGATTCAAATTGGCAACAATAGTTATTAAAATTGGCAATATATAGATTATTCATCTTGCTCCATGTGATGTGTGTGATATGCAACTCCTTGCTCACCTGGCTCTGCAGGTGTGATGGGTACTTGGGATCAGTAAGGGATTCAAATTGGCAACAATTCTTTACATCAGCGACATCCTATACAATATGAATAAGTCAGGTATTTTTCTTGCAATGATTTTGAGCTTTGAACCGCGGTGTCCTTGAGCAACATGAATTATTGTATCAATAGGAAAGGCTTAGAAAATAAGTCCAACTTACTGTAAACTTCTTGTAGCCAGACCGGTGGAGCGCCGTTAACGTTGGGCCATTTAGCTGGTGGTGGTTTGTTCTTCTCTAGCGTATCATCACCGGACGAGCCATTTCCTGTACAACAATTACCAATGCAACCTAAGAATATAGAGACATACAGAAATGTAATGTATATTAGGGGTGATGTCAAACAACTAACTTCAAGAGAAAATTATCAGGCAATAATAATAATTATACTAGTAGCAAATATAATCTAGGTGGCTTATTTTCCTTGGTCATCAGGCACAGTTCAACTCCCTGGGGAGCATACTAGTCCAAGCTGCTCAACTAGGGCGCTACAGGCTTATATGCACCTGAACCATTTATACGATCAGGTAGATACAGTATCAGTTACGTAAATTCAATATCTTGCGTAAGGATGCTAATCTGTTTCCTTCAAGTTTCTGAAATCCCCACAGACTTTAAACACAACCCACCCGGCTCCTGTAGTCAAGGGGCTAAGCCGTATACTTCAAATACCCCGTTGATTACGGGAACCGGGTGGGCTATGTACAAAGTCTATAGGGATTTCAGAATCTCGTAGTAAACGGGGAATACTAGTATAACGGTTAGGATGAGGTTACGATGTGACGCATTCACACTATGGATTAATTGGTAGATTGACTCACCATGTTGTGTGTGGGTGTGCGTGTGAGGGCCGGTTGAGGTCCATGAAGTCTCTGCCTCCCCGTGACCAGTGCCATTCAACTGAGATGGTCTAGGGACCCTGCAATTAAGAGAACAAAATACATCACATCATAATGCTAGTTATAATGATAACAATTATACTGAAAACTATCATTAGAATAGGACTATTAACGATAATACTACAACTACTGCTAATTATAATAATGATAATTATAATAACAATAATGCCATGATCGAGATATTAATTTTCATGTTCAGATTTAAATGGCGTATATGAGTGTCACTAGTGCTCTACAAACTACATTAATATACTTACATGTTTTGGGCGGTGCCATTGTCCTTACTGATGATACCTGAAACAACAAACATGAGCAGACAGAATAACATATATTCATGTTTATCGTTGTAATAGGAAAATAACTGAATTCGAAAATCAACCAAGATGACTAATTACATTCTTATCATTTACTTAGACGAATGGGTGTACTTTTTCTCAGTTCTGAGATGTCATTAACCTGTTCCATACTAGACTTTGCACCGCACAGAGGGTTGGAACAAGACCCACTAGGTTCCCATAAGCAATGGGCTAATGAGGCAAAGATATAGTTGAAGTGAACATGTTCAAAATTTCCTTTTTAAAGATTTCATCAAACTTTTTCTTTATTTTGGGGCACACAAATTGCATAACAAACATCCATGTACATGTAGCTTAACATTTGTAACTGGTGAGCAAGGGTTTATTGCGATGTTTAGGCCAGACAAGAGCAAGGTTGAACACTTTAATCACACTTCTTTTCATTTAAATTTGGCAATTTGTGTTTGTTATTTATTCAGGAACAAGTATTTAAACAAGCAAACATTACCTAAACAATATTAATGTAGCTTACCATTTGTAACTGGTGAACATGGTTTCTTGCGATGTCTTCGCCAGACGAGAACAAAGATGAAAACAAAGACAAACAGAAGTGCAAGAGCGACGGCGGCATAGAACCATGGTTGGGATAAGATGTCGTCCATTGGTCCGGCATTTCCACCAGCAGTTTCCTCCTCGTATAGTCTCTTGGATGGATCATCAGGACCTGAGAGAAGAATAACATAATTGTACTTAATTAATACAAAATAATAAATGATAAATGACAGACATAACAAAACAAGAAAGTTTCTCTCTCAAGTATACAGCCAGAAAGACAATTAATACATGAATTAATTAAGTAATGTTTAAATGAATCAATCACTCAATACAATCTTATTCCTGTGAATAGTTTATTTTATGCAGCAACTTTAAATTAATATTATCAATTATTGAATTAGCCCATCAATCAACCAATCAATCAATCACTAAAATCTTAGACAGATATTGTACCTGGTGGTAGAGTGACATAGACGATATCGCTGAATGGTCCCATGCCTGCAATCGTGTATGCAGCCACTTTAACACCATACTGTAGTCCGGGAGTCAATCCCACCACAGCTAGCTCCAAAGTGCGGTTATCGCGTGTGGTGACGTTCGTGTGGCGCGGTGGATTCTCGCTGATGCAGAACACGTGATAACCGATGATGATGCCCGGTACGCGGGCGGGAGGCGGTTGGCGCCAGCTGACTGTGATGCTCGTGGAGCCATTCTGGCTGGCACGGATGAACTGTGGGGGCGCCCTTGGGACTGTTGCACAAAATTAGAATCGTCAAAACAAATTTAACAATTTTATCACAAACATGGATACAAAATAAGAAAGAATGTTATCTGACCGTGAGGATTGTCGAACAATCCTTTCAATTAAAGTATTAAACCGTTCAGGACTAGTCCCGAAAAATAATCGGGCTTGGGTCTATGTTGTAGCAAAATCAGTCTGTCCTGAACAGGATAAACAAAGTTTATAAAAAAGACATACACATTTCATAAATAATATATTGCTATATGTACTGTGATGACAACGAACATGATTAAAATTTAAATCATTGACATTGATGCATTGTCTTCATTATCATTACCATCATCATTATTGTAATAACTATCAACATCTGCAACATTTGTATATCAAATGTTAATTGTCCTAATTGGCTCTTCTTACCATCCTGTGCTGTTCTGACGACCACACTCGCACTGGGAGTGCCAAAGTGCGTGAGCCCGTGGAATGGAACCACAGAGACCTGATAGCGGGTCCAGGGTTGCAGCTCGCTCTGCACGGCAACCTTGGCGTTCTGAATTGCCCGCTTCATCGGGACCCCGGAGCTCTCCACCGGCCGGATCTGAAGATGGTATCCGTCTATGTAATCCTCATTGCGAATCACTTGCCATACCACCTTGATTGAAATAGAAAAAGAAACATGATTTTTAAATTCAATAAATGTAATCACACAATGAGGTATGTTTGGATTTTACTGCCTGGTTCTTCGTTATTAACATTGAATTAACTTATTTTTAAAGCACAGTTGTAGAAATTGCACATAAGGACTCATGCTTGTTTTAAATCGTTTAACTTTAACTTTAATAGTACTATACTACTTTTACAACTACTACTTCTACAAACAAATCATAATAAGAACAAAAAAGTGGTGACTACTAAACAGCGAATGTTCTGTTTGCTGATGCTTGTGGTGCACCATCACATTCTATGTACTATAAGTCATTTTACAGAATTATAAGGAAATATTCAATCACCTTGATAGATGTGGTGCCGATAGACTCGGCCTTCTTGATGTAGATGCCACAGTTGTCCAGTTTGTCTTGCAGGATATCACGCTGGTCAGAGCCTGAGAAAGTAGCAATAATGTAATAGGAACTTCAAGAATATTATCACTAATATCCACGCATAATCATATAATAAACCCACAAATTTAGCTATACGAGATAACTCATTAGAATTAAGATTTTATTAATTTAATTCAATTCTTGTAATAAAAAAAAATATTAAAATGGCAATTGTTTTATCCAAACCTAGATAATACTTACATTATTTCATAAAGAGAAATACACCATGAGACATCATATACATGTATATAGATATTACTACACTTTATGAACTATAACACAATTCATAAAAGATTTTAAAAGAAAGTAAACTACAAGTGATATCTTCATTTTAATAAAAAAATAAACAAGAATTGAATATGCATCCTTAAAACAAGAAATACAATAAAAATACCCAAAAAGTAAAAAATAAATAAATAAATAAAAATTATATGTTACCTTCTGGAGCAAGAGTGATTGCCTCGCCGGGAAGAACTTCTAGTCCCGGATTCTCTCGGTGAGTCGGGGACTCCGTGTTGAGGGAAATACTGATGGGGCCGGGCGGACCGAAACCGAGATCGTTGATGCCCCGCACCATGAAGACATAGGTGAAGCCCGGCTCAAGGTTCCTCACAGTGAAGGAGTTCCCCTGGATGCCCTCTGATGCTATGGTCCAGCCTGGATGAAAAATATAATAATGTGATGCCATTTGCATTTCAAACTTCCTCAAGTTTGAAAGTGTCATCATTATCAGCAGCAGCCACTGCTACCACAGAATAAGCAACTCCAAATACTGTACTTGAACAAAACTTTATTTAGTGGCGTATGTATATACATAATAGTAGCAATGATTCCAACAGTTTCCATATTGCACATGTCGCCCTCTATAGACAAATACATTACACTTAACCGTTTGTTTCATTTTGTTACTGTGTATTTCATTCCAAACACAGACTGAATCAATTTGCGTTTCTTTTTTATTATCTGTTTCACTGGATGAATCCAGTAAACAATTAATTTCCATAGATTATTTTTTATTTTTTAATCTAGATTTCATTATGCATTAATTAGTACCTGTGAGCTGGTCTGGTGTGAAGTATTCAATGCGATACCCCGTTAGTGTGATGATCCGGTCACCAAGGGGCTCAGCAATTGGCCATGAAAGACGCATCGTAGTCCGTGTGATGTTATCAACGAAAGGAAATCCGGGTGCTTGAGGTAGCTGTAGGACTGCTGGGGCAACGCGGATCGGTGTTGAGTCTGCAAATGATCGTGCTGCAATAAACAGGAAATAAAGTATCAACTTTAAGTTTTAAGATGGTCACTATACAAGGTTTGACTTTGCTAAAAAAAAATACTCGACTCGTTTGATCTGTAAATTACCAAAAAAGTTGAAGGGAACAAACACTCCAAAATAATCATTTGGTATATAAAGGTGATAAGTGTTAGGAATCCAATCCACTGGCTAGCCTTTAAATATGTGTCTCCAAAAATAAGTTGTTTTCAAATTTGCGGGGAAGGTAACAAGCTCCCTACGTGGGTTGGACTTCACAACAGAAGGATAACAATTCAAGACACAACCTCTCTGGATGATAAAAAACTCCAAACTCGCTTATTTCTACCCGTTTATGTATACAATATTGTGTCGAAGTCTAGTAGTTGTCATTTACTTTTTCTTAGACGAAGGATCTGCCAGATTCGAAAGCTCGGCTACGTTGACTTACAGAGTTATAATACATAAGAAAAACTCTATCAGAGTGTGTTTGACACTTACGAATGACTTGAAGCAATGCGGATGATCTGGTTGCGCCGACACTGTTAGCTGCACTGCAGGTATACAGCCCAGCATCATCAGGTGAGAGAGATAGGAACAGGAGAGTGCCACTGCTATCCTGGGTGACTCTGTTAACAAACATAATTAAACAGATGATAAAAACAATACAAAAAATAAATAAACAATTGACAGTCACAAAAAAAGATTGAACGCACAAGACCAGCATCATCAGTTGAGAGCGATATGAATAGGAGAGTACCACTACTATCCAGAGTGATACTGTACAAAAAGAATCAAACAAATAATTAAAAACAGTAATTAAAACAAGTGATTGACAGTAACCCCAAAATGTATGTAATGAATAGAAGATGAACACACTGAATTGTAGGCATGTTCACATGTGTAATTAAATGTCCTTTGTTTTATATTTCTACGTCTTATTATAATAAGATTTGTCTTCAACTAATTAAAGCTCATATACATAAAGCAATCTATGTTTTTGATCAATAATCATACCATTTCAACAGACCTTTGTTGTTTCTTTTAATAGTAATAAGCCCTTAAAAAAAAAAAAAAAAGTTACAAAATAATGTCGTACAGTTGAACCTCTTTTTAATGAGGACCTTGGAGCATGAAAATTACCAAGTTATATCATGATTCAAATACAAAAGATTATAACAAGATTAGCAAATTCACCTCCTTATACAAATGGTTTTGTTGTATCAGACCTCTTTATAACAAGGTTCCACTGTATATCATGTGTGATACAACCGTTCATTCAATCAAATCAAATCAAATCAAGATAATCACTGATGACTTGCATAAGAAATAAACAACAACAACAAGAGAAATACTAAGGACGAAAATTGGAAAACAACAACCAAAATTTGTTTGTCCTTCAACTTGATCACCTTGACTTTGTTATATTATGCTAAATTGATCAGAGCGCGGCGCCAACAAATAACAACATTACCGCTACCGATCCTTTCCGCTTTGAGAGAGATTGTCAAGAAAAAAAAAGCTCATGACTAGGTTTTTGTTAGTCACAGCAGCATTGTGAATGCAGATCTAATCAACTTATGAACAATACGTCTCCCACGTCATTATCAGAAACAAATGAGACACAACAATAACTTTGCAGCAAGTAATTCCATTCCACGTCAATTGAAACGATATATGTGTATACAAATTGTCCACGCGCGTGCTCTACAAAGACCAGTTCTCAGTTTTTACTCTCTCTTTCTAAAGAAAAGTTTTCATTCTATCTTTTAAAATAATTGTGCATTCTCTGTGTGAACGAATTGTGCGTTCAATTCGGAGAGTTTAATTGTGGCACGTGCTATGTGCAACGGAGAAAGAAATTTAATGAGATTAGATGCAATTCAGAAGTCTTGATGCTCAATTATGAGGGAGTCTCTCCCGCCTGATTACATCGCAATGAATTGAAGGACAACTGGGTATCGGGGAAAGTATGAAAATATATGAGAAACATGACTTGCAATATTACAATTGCACTCTTATTTCTTGATTCCACTTGATTCCAATCTGCACACGTCAGAACCGACATATGTAAGGCAGTATTTTTGTTTATTGATACAAACCAAGCGTCTTTTTACACACTTTAACTACATTTATACATAATCTGTTTGTCCTTGGTCTAATGTATCCCCTTTTTTCGGGTGCAATCTTTTTGTCTTTTTCTTGCTGGGGACATCAACATTTTAATAATGTCAAATCGTACTTACCTGAACGGACAACCTAACATATGGAACTTTTTAATGCTTCATTTTTTTTTTTTTTTTTTTTTTTTTTTTGGGAGGGGGGGACCAACAGATTCAGGTTTTGGGCCACCAAAGTTGATTAAATTTGCCCAACTTAGCAACAAGGAAAAACTATAATTTCTAAGACTGAATTACCTTGTCCCCACAATTTGCAGCGGCTGTCCATCCTTGAACCAGTTGACAGAGGGCGGTGTGCCCCCCTCTGCCTGGCACACTAGCTTTGCAGGAGATCCTTCGACCAGCGTCTGGTTGGAAGGGCCCACGTGGATGATGGGAGGGAGGGGCAGGTCCTCGTCTGTAAAGGGACGGTTGAAACGGGAAATATGATATTAAAAAGTGATTAAAATATATGCATTTGTGAAGATGAATTTGTTAAATATCAACAACAAAGTAATACAATTGCTACGCTCCCTAGAAAGATGTCCATTTGAAAGAGACCAAATGAACTATTGAGATGGGGCAAGTCTTTATCTAGAATGAAGAAGAAAACAAAATCATGACATTATTAAAAGTCATATCAAATAAACTGCTAGGAATGAGATATGCTCTCTTAACCAATGGAATTAGAAATTAAACAACTACTGTATACACACTGATCAAGACCCGACCATCATATTTGTGTTCTCTGATAAACCCTGCTGGTCATTTGGAATGCAATGTCCCAGTGTACGTGCAGCAATTATCTGCTAAGAGTATATTACTGCCTTGTTGGTAATAATGAACGCACCCTAAAGACTGAAACACAAGACCCGTCTTTGAGAGCAGCTTTGATCTGGAGCAACGCTGCGAAATCAAACTCAATCCTCCTTGTTCTCTCAAGTGCATTGGGTTGGATCCTCTCTACACGATTGCTAAACACGAAAAGCTTCTTTAACCCCTTGCCTACGGGAACCTGGTTGGCTATGTACACAGTCTATGCTGATTTCAGAATCTCAAGGGGAAGGAGTTAATTACAACGCTTCAAATTTGTGTTCGATCTACATGTAAAATCTGTTTGGTTTGATATATATACTGTACACAGTCAAACTTGTAAATATTGACCAATAAAGGAACACAAAAAAGGGTTCCCCTGTAGACAGGTGAATTCAATAGACATGTTAAATAAAATATCAATGCTTTTCTCTGCAGGGGATCATGTTTGGTGCATGGCCACTAAAGGCAAGGTTGGTTGCTATATACAGGTGAACACTTAGACAGGTTCGACCGTGTCTTTTAAGTGAACATTAATTGCCACTCATCGTGACAGCTCTCATAGAGTCTCAACCATGGTCTTCACCACGGTCTTCACCACGGCAACCACAAGACACAAATCTTTGACAGAGACGGGCAACCAAACCAGCCACACTTGACAGAGATCTGCTGCGGCAAACCTCCCGTATTCTCTGTCAACAACCTGTCTTTATCCATTCTAGAAGGAACCCCGCCCCTCACAATGAGTGCAATAGTATCCCATCCATCCGATGGATGCAATAGTATCCATTTGTTTAAGTTCACTGCTTTGTGATTGTTATTTTGTTTATTTTCATGTGTACCCTGTCATTTATTTTGCTATACCTTAATGGTTTAATGTACACTTAACAAGCGCTTATAGGCCTAATTTTAATTTGTGCTCTATAAATATCTATTATTATTGTTTATTATTATCCCATCTATAGTGGCTGCATTGGTATCCAATCAAAAGGCAGTGCAATAGTCCCACAAAATTGTACAATAGCCTAAACTATCACACAAGAGTGCGATACGATAGACCCTCACAAGAGGAGCAATTATATTCCTGTAAAAGGGTGCAATAGAGTGTGATATGACCCTCACAAGGGGGTGCCGATAGTATCACCCCTCCACCTAGAGTGCAATAGTATCCCCCCTACAGAGGCCCTGTGGATCGCAGGGTCTTGGATGTCTTTAACCGGAGCCGCGGTGACGTAGGGGCGGGACTCTTCATTGGACGAGCGGAAGTGTAAGGTTAGAGGGGTATGGATCTTGAGACAGGAGAGAGAAAATAAATGGCTCCTATTGACTCTCAAAATAAATATGGCGAATACATGTTATTATTTTTGCTTACCATATCTTAAGTAATCCATTCACTTTGGATGTTTTATGAATTAGGTTCAATGTTGTGTGATTGTTTTGTGTTTCTTTACTTTTAATTTCTCGTTATTGTGCAAATATGTTGATCTTTTGTTCTCTTGGTGAAATGATCTTTACACATTTTCCCTCAGCACTATTTGTTTGTTTATTACTTGCTGTCTCCTCCAAGTGTGTATGTCTTGTTTGTTTTGTTTTGTTTAGTTTGTCCATCACTGCACATCCTATGTTTTAATATAGACCTTGTTTTCTTCCTCATATTTGTTCCTGTTACCTTTACTTCCCATTGCATCTATTGAACACTTTCAGATACTTAGGGTCATTTAAACATGGTCAAGCCAGCAAATATATACTAGATCCCAAAAGCTTGAGGATAGGATGACTGCCAAACGATTCCCCCATGAGCCAGGGGCTTCCTTCAAAGTATTTTGGGGTCCCTTTAACCTAGTTAGGCTTAACTATGTTGCCTTCTCCTATTTGTTTTGGGGTTGGTATAGACCCATAGCATGGGCTTAATAACCCCGGGGGACATGTTCTATTTACCCCTTAAATGCTTCTCTTTCTACCCATCCACAACAGGAACCTGGTACAGCATGGATTAACTCTATGGAAAATCAAATATTTCATAAGCAAGGGGTTAACAAAGTGGTGATCCTTTCTTTTAGGGGTGTAGATGTTCTCACGGTACGCCACTGCGAGTTGGGAATTGTAATTTACCTGCATCACAAGGGAAGGGGCTATACCACGAGGGAAGGGGCTATACCACATGACAAACATGTTCACTTCTATTTGTGTGTTTATTTCCCCCACTTTTGTAAACAAAAAACATCCTAGCCTGTGCACCGCACCCCTAAATGGGATAGTGAATAAATACTCTTGAAAATAACTTAAATAAAAACATAATGCACCGTTCTGATTTGCTGCTTTAACTGATTCTGGAATGCTTTGGGCCTCAGCAAATATTAAAAAGCCATCAAGGTAGGGAATTAGCCCTTAATGGGATAAAGAATAAATGATGATGGAAATAACTTCAATAAAGAAACATTTATGCCTTTTTTATTGCTTTCACAACTTTCGACATGCTTTTGGCCTCCACCCCTATTAACCCTTTCCCTGTGAGATTCTGAATGACTTTGTACACAGCTCACCCGGTTCTAGTAGTTAAGGGGTTAAACATCGATCAAGGTAGGGAAGTTTGAGCTAAGTACCGCTGTTTGCTTGCGTTTTACGGCAACTGATCAAGACTATTTGCGAACCGACAAAAGAGGGGGAAAACAAGGATGAGAGAATCTTGAAACACAACCGTGGCTATAATATAATCTTTTCTTCTCCATGTTTCCATGTCTACATTTAATCTCCCCTCCTTCTCCGATTCATTTGTCCGATTACCGGGGTGCCTCCACCTCATCATTGTTTCACTCTGCTACGATCTATCAGGTTAACCAATTGCTTACAGGAACAAGATGCACTACAAAATAATAAACCCTTTCAGGACCGGTCCCAACATACTTTGGCCTGGGGTCTATGGAGAATGAGTGTTATACCCAATATCATTTGCCTTGACTGGGTTAACGCTATTCACTTAATAAAATGGAACAACATGTTCATGTTGAAAAAAAAAACACTTTGAAGTTTAGTGACAAACATTTATCTACACCGATTGGCTTGGATTGTGTTAGTTAACATGTGTTTATCCTGTTATCAGGTAGCAGTTTGCCATTCATTTATATCTATACAAAAACATGAATGTTTGTTTGACTTCATGACTTGTTGTTGGAAGTATGCGTCATCACTTATGTTGCAGGTATCTACCCTTCCATTTCTTGTCAACAATCTCTTTACAAATCATATCGTCTCTTCATCAATATACCTCTTTCTTCTACAAATGTTCAATTTATATCAGAACGTTTCTTTAAACAGCTTCATGTGATTGGTATATCACATATTACTGAATAATAAAACACATTTCAAAAATCTTTTTACTAATTTTATACAAAGCAATCATTAAATAATATATCAGATCAACTGATGCTTACATGTTTGTGCTATATCCAAGGTATCATCAATTTGCAATGGACTTCCGCATTGACGTAGGATCGGTTCAAGGACAATAATGTAAATGAGCATTTTGTTTGTATTTGAGTAAAGCTAGACTTCTATAATATCCCACAACAAATCTAAAAAACATAACGATCATAATATACAAAATAAATGCAAACATTTGATAGAAATCAGTACATAAATCAGTACATAGAACCGTATACAATAGAATTAAGCAAAATTTAATAGGTACATTTCAATCTCTGCAAACGTGTTATTCATGTAAGTAGGCAGTGGCGTAACTACAATAATTTTACAATTAAAACAATAACAAACAAAAGTGAAATAAAAATCTCCCCCCCCCCCCCCATAATTCACAAGCTCCTATTTAGTAGAACCATGCCCCACCATTGTAAATGCACACGAATAAGCAAACTTACCAAGAACACGAAGGTACGCAGAAGAGACAACTGTTCCGCGCGGGCTCATTGCGACGCAGTTGTAATACCCCTCGTCCTCCCGAGTTACCGACCGGATGTGAAGCCTGCCGTCGTTGGTGACTTTGAACGGGCCGTGGATCTCACCCGGAAATATCAAGGGCTGTGAATTAAAAATAAACAACATTAATTTGTGAAGTAAAACATACCCTGTTCATTTTGCAATCGTTTTACTTTCCTAGTGCATTTTTCTTGAAACTTGAAAGATTAGTTAGTTTGGATGAAACACTTGCAATCTTTGGAGATCTGCAATGAAGCTTGGATCTCAGGAGAAATACAAAGATCTGTGCAATTAGCAAACTCGCACACAAATAATCACCAATAATGTAAATGTAGTTCTCATAGATGATTATCAATCATATAAGGTGTTAAATAAATTGATCGTCATTTCTTATTTGCATAGACAAAATACTTGTTAAATATTATTTCAAAGAAAGAATCCAAGCAAGATATGAAAGTAGAGGACAAAAGTGCAACATGTGAAAGTATAAATTCCCTTTTTCCACAGTTCAAAAGATGGATAGATATGATGGCTTTTATTTTCGTAAACATGTCAATAAAATCACAAAGTGATATGCACCTGCACGCAACGATAGCAGTGAAATCATGAATTGTCATATTTTCAACCAAATGTATAATGATGTTCGTCTCAAAGAGAAGTTATGAAAAGAAATTATACATTTCACTGATTTTCAGCAGTCGACCACCTGCATCATGTTTATAGTGCGATTGCCTCACAACAAAAAACAAATATTTCATACTCAATTGCACAATGTTTTGCAGAAAGAAAATGATGGCAGGTCCGCCATACATTTCTGCCTCTCTCTTTTCTCAATTATATTTTCCCTCCATTTTCTGTATCACCTTTTCCTTCTTTTCTCTGTTCTTTACTTTTCTCCCCCCCCCCCCCACCTTTATCCGCTCTCTCTCTCTTTTGGTTAATAGCAATTTAATCCACCTAATATGACAGTTGAGGAATGAATTTGAGTAATTAACTTTGAGCAGTGTGCAGTTATGTAGCAGAAACAAAATATGAGGAAAGGGGGGAAAAAAAAACGCTACTCTCCTCTCTCATTCCCGCCTCCTCCTCTTCCTCCTTTATCTTCATTTATAACTTCATTAGTGACGAATCAAAGATTTAATAGCAATATAATCTTGCTAATATGACAGTTAACTGCCGGTAGTGTGCCGACATGCAGGGGGGGAAAAAGTGGGAGAGGGTCTGAAGGAATGGCAGGCGGGCGGGCGGGCGTGAATATTAGATTTCAGGGCTTGATTTCCTGGGATATGAATAATATTTGATAACAGGAACAATCCAGGTGTAATTTCAGGCAAACTCCTCCATAGGCATCATTGGTTTCTCAACATTCGTTTTGGAGGCTATGGTAGGAGTTGAAATGGGATTTGTATTTCAGTATAAAAGTTGGTAAGAGCACCTCTGGCAATCGGGAAGACCCATTTTTGTATTGCTTATTTTGTTTTAATATTGTAACTTTGCACTGACTATGTTGCTTTACATTAGTCGGCAATGATGGAATAAAAATGACATATATATTTTCATGGTTAACCAATTTAGTGTTGAACATTATTACAACATTCAACACTTAAAATCCAATGAATTTATAAAGGTACATAACAAGTTTTGGAGGTAAATCACACCTTATATCTTATCGCGGATCTCACCTGGAACCGGACATTCGAGCTCTCACACGAAACACCATTAATAACAGACCCTCAACCACCCCACTCCATATCGCTCTCCACTCATAAGCTGACTCACTCAACTGCTCTCCAGCCCTGTCGCCAGGCCCAGACAAGGCGACACAAACCACCGAATGCAAATGTAACGAGTGGCGGCGCCACAGGTTTACACGTGAGACCCACAGGTACAGGTTGACTCTGGCATCTGAAGTGGCATTAAGGTGTTTAGATAGGGCCTCCCTTTTAAAGGGCCAGTACACATTATGAAAGCTTGTCTACAACTTGTTCAGGATAGGTTGGGAAATGTTGGAATGCATCGAGCAGCGCATCCAACATTTTATGGCAGGACAAAAGGATTGGAACAGTTTCAGTTCAGGTTTTTGATGAGGCATTAACGAAAAGTGTTTAAATGAAGACTTTTTAAAGGGGCATTCAAGTTTGATTATGTTTAAATGTGTCTTCCTTTTATCAGCTTTTATCAGAGGTCCCAAAAGTTTACACATGGGGTTTACAGGGTTGTGGGTGCTGCTGAATACTTTCTTAACTCTGCTTTTATAACAAGTTCAAAGGTGATTTGATTTTTGTATAACATGCATTTCTCATCAACTTTAGTCAGAGTTTAGTTCAGGACCAGTAATAAATTGGTTAGAGAAGAGCAGGACATCCCCTTTAACTGAAAAAGTGTTTGGATAGGCATTTACAAAACAAAATGAGTGAGTGAGGGAGGTAGGAGTGGGTACCGTCTGGGGGGTATCGGATAACGCAAACGGTCAAATGCATATTAGCAACAGGTGGTATAACCGAGGGTTCAATCTTTATTTTCCCTAAAGATCGGTTGATTTTTATTTTTTTTCGGAAAAAGATGGGCAAAGTAGGTCAACATGGAGTTTAGTCATACAGCCTGTCCCATAAGCTGTTAATAATGTATACAATGCGATCTCCTAGTAGCGGGTGTCCTATAAGCCTTTTAAGACTGTTTGATTTCAGTGCAACATACGTTTTCCATAGACCCCAGTACAAAGTATCTTCTGGACCAGTCATGTACGGGTTAACCCATCCCAAACTGTATCCGAGATATTCTGGGCTGAGATTTCGTTGAGAATGTACGTTATATATGGCACAGTCAAATTGTCTATAGCAGGTTGCTAAGGAATCTAGATGTGTGACATTCAATGCCACTGCATTTTAAGTGCTTAAACATGGTTCGGGGTGATTCAGATTTCAAGACTGCTGTTCAATGTTATCATACACTTGAATTTTTCAAGATACACAACAACAATCTATTACCAAATGTATCATTTCATTCGCTTGTGAAAAAGCTGAAAAAGCTATAAAAAACTGATCAGCATCTAGCAGTTGGATGAATCAGTGTACAATACAAATTTAGCAATTAACCCCTTGACTACGGGAACCGAGTGGGTTGTGTCAAGTCACAGGTTATTAACTCCTTGCTTATGTGAGACTAGTGGATTACATGTATGTACAAAGTCTATGATAACTTCAGAATCTTGAAGGGAAGGAGTTAAGAAACCTTGATGTTTCAAAATCAAACTTACCAGTGAACCTGCTCTATCCTTCCAGTAAATGGAAGGTGCCGGCTGCCCCATCGCCTGACACAGGAAGAATGCCTCTTGACCAACGACGACGGTCCGGTCCACTGGCTTGCGGGTGAACATTGGTGCAGCTGAGGGATAAAAACATTTCAAAAATATTTATATAAATCTTAACATAAATCTCAAGTACAATACAATGAATGGTATCTTTTCAATTTAAACATATAATCATTATTAAGAAATGAATTACAATTTCCTTTTGAACAGTGAATTTTATCTATATTTTTGGAGGGACATGCATCATCATAATTTGTAATTCCATACTAAAAAAAAGATGCCAATATATTTTCCAGATGAGTTTCTACAATCATAGCCACCTGTTAAAGCAGGTCAGCTCTGGTTTGAGTGATGTTAAATAACCATAAAACAGCAGATAATATTATCCTGCGCAAAAAACACCCTGTGGAATAGAAGATGGTTTCCATCCATCCCCTACCCCCACCCTCCCTCTTCTTCTTTCTCTCTCTTTCTTATAAGATTCATATTTCACTGGATGAAAATAACTCATTTAGGACTGGTTCCCGAAATGCTCTTACTGGGGTATATGGAGAACGCATTTAATACCAAACTCAACCAGTTCTGAATGGGTTAACACAAAATGGCCCAAACATATCCCTCTCTTTCTCAAACAAATCTACAGGTCTTTACATCAAAGAGAAACAAAAAAGATGACTGAAAAAAAAAAACCTTCTGCCCAACGATCCCCCCTCGCTAAATGTCTACTTTATTGCGCTGTACAATATACAGAGTAAACAGCCCAGGGGGTATACTGTGGACGGACTGGATCACTTAGGGGTGGGAAAAGGGGGAGCGATCATCATTTCGCTGCTTTGGCATCCATCATCAAATATCTACAGATGTTTCAAGAGAAGGAGACAAAATAAATGCAATACTTCTTCACCAAATCGCTATTAAGACGATTAGTAGGGGAAAACGGGGTGAAACTTTGCAATGTCATTCGTCAAATTTCTGCAGATTTTTTTTTTAAATGAGGGGGAAATCTACCATTTTCCCCATGAATTTGCATTATGGCAATATGACCACTAGATCACTGAAATACCTAGCTGTGATATTATGTTCTTGATTACCCAATAATTAAGCAACAGGCACTGTTTTGATGAGTTGTTGCATTTCTCTTGTTGGGAATGTATGTATAAATGACATTTTCACCCCAAAAAGAGAGGGACAAATCAAATAAACTACGACTTAGGAAGGGAGAAATCTGACATTTTCCCCATAATATGACCACTCTAGATCACTGAAATACCTAGCTGTAATATTAGGTTATTGATTACCCAATAATTAAGCAACAGGCACTGTTTTGATGAGTTGTTGCATTTCTCTTGTTGGGAATGTATGTATAAATGACATTTTCACCCCAAAAAGAGAGGGACAAATCAAATAAACTACAACTTAGGAAGGATAAATGATGTAAAAGGAGCAACTAACATAACTTTAACCCATTCCCTACTAGTGCTTGCAATTCCCACATCACATGCAAGGTTCCCATAGTCGCTGGGCCAAAAGGAAATGTGAAAACAGAACTTGTTGCAAAAAAATAAATGATAGTCATGAACTTCAAAGGAATGCTCCCTTCTCGCTTTCTGAGTGGAGTTTGCATAGCAGCAGCAGTATAAACACTGCTAGGCTAATTAGGGGGATCAGCCTAAAGCGCAGGGTCATGTGACTTGCCATCCAGGAAGCAATTAGCACATTCCTATGTAGTTACTTGGATAAATGGCAAACACTGTCTTGTGGTAGGCAGAGTTTCTATACGTTATGCTTCTACAAAGTAAAGTTGCTTTTTAAGGTGTTGATTTTAATTGACATTTAATTTGTAAATTCAATTATAATTCAAATGGCAAATCAAACTCTGAACACTCTCATTCACTAATCAATTATTTGAATCATAAGTTAACCTAAACAAACATTTTGCCAGGCTACAGTGGTTCCTGTCAGTATGGGACATCTGAACTCACTCTACTAAAAGTGGCTATACCTATATGTTGGTAAAATGATCAGAAATAAAACAATTCTTCTTGTTTTAATTGGATTAACAACTCACATTTTGTCTACTCTACTCCTTTTTTTTCTTTCAAATAAGTCCTACTATAATATATAGCTTGTAATCCAATGAAAACAAAACCTTCACATTTAAGTGTCTCAAAACACCTTCAGAAGTTCACTAAAAGAAATAAAGAAAATGCCTCTTCTATTTATACACCCCCTTGTTTTAGTTGTTCCCTTCTTGACAGAGTTTCTGAAATTGTGCAAATGCATCTTTGCTTGCTTATCGGATCCACTTATCAAGGAAACTCAATGCCAACGTACAAGTTTTTAAAATTCCGGTGCCGCGGGGGGAAACAGTTAGCAAACAGATTTGAGCTCACTTTGCATCACATTATCTGCAATCGTACGTGACTTTGCCATCATTTAACGGTACTGATGCTTCCTTGGATCCCACCTCAACGTAAAAGATCTTCTCTGATCTTACATAATCTTTGGCAATCTTTCTCCCCCTTACTCATGTTTCAATTCTGTATTCGAACACTGGGAATTAAATAAAGAGGACATTTTTAAGTTTAGGACTATTCAATTAAGGCTTAAAGCCTGGTGATGAATGATGAACCCCCATTCTCAACTGCAATTAAATAATCTTACATACCAAATTTAGCCCTTTTAATCACATTATCTTTGTAAAACAAGAAAATTAACTGAACATGATGAACTTGATCACGTTTGATCTAGTACAATCAATGCTAAAGTCAACAAGTTAACATTCCTTTTTTGCAAATAACACCTACATGTACATATCGTTGGTTAACAAAGAGAAAGACGCTAAGTCACTTTTTGTAATTCTAATATAAAACATGTTTAAAGTGAAACCTTATTTAGCTTTCTTTAACTTTTGAATTACATTCCCAAAGTTAGAAATAATTATTATCTGATACCGTAGAACACCATCGTCAAGCACCCCCAAGCACCTATATGCATCTTGCTTTTAAAGAGCGCCCGCTCTCTGTCCAAACGGGAAACTTTAATCAAGAATGCAAATAATGGTGAGGAATATTCATGAGGATAATAATGGAGGTGATTCTCATGGAAACGTCTTTAAGAGCAAAATGCGTATAGGTGCTTGGGGGTGCTTGACGATGGTGTTCTACGGTATGTGTATGTTACATAGAGATTGGCTCCAACCTAGGGTTACTGGTTAGGTATGCAGAGCTCAATTAAGCCAAATGATATTTCAGTGAGTAGTACGTAGTCCCTAAATGTTTTGCCCTTTTTGTTTTATCTCTCTCATAAACTTAAGACTTTTCATTGAATTCGAACTTGAAGTCGCCATAATAAACAAGGAAACATTCAACTAGAAGTATAACCTGCTACTGGTGACTGAAAACGATATGTTTTGATCTGCATCAGTATCAAGATTACCATCACAGACAGGAACATGTAAATGAACCCAAGGTCACGGTCACAATGTAAAGATATCTTGGGGGAGGGGAGGGGGGGGGGGGGTCAAGGTGTCATGAATCACCACATTCCACTCAACAAGTCATTTGGCGGTCAACGGTTCTCTACTACTATGGGATCTGCCTGTAGACATGACCAGTCTGCAGTGGTCACTCTCTGTTTGTATTGGGTGGTCACTATACACAGGTTTGACTGCACTGCTAACTCGGTCAAGTTCATGAAGGGGGGTTGAAATGTGTCATGAATCAATCATTCAAAAAGTCATTTGGCAGTCAACAGGTTCTTTACTGCAAGTGGGATGGCTAGTCAGTACGGTACAGTGATATAACACAAAAAGTAGTCTTTTAATTACTTCTAAACACTCTCACTAAATTGTATTTACATCATCAATATTAAGTAAATGCCAAACTGAGCCTATACATTGACATTGAGTAATTAATGATACCCTGTCCATGTATCATGCACCATGGCTTAATGGGATATATGAGTATTTCACCATTGTTTGAAATAGTAAGTTATCATCTACAGTAGATTTCATATGAACCATGAAAACCATTTTCTCTTGTTTTTTCTGATATTTATAGACATTCAAACCTGTCTATGGTGGCCACCAACAGCAAACCAAAGTTTAACCAGAAAGAAGATACATGTACGTACAATTTACAAATAATTATCCAAATCTGAAAATGTTAATACTGCTACTGTACTATGGTTTTATGGTGGCATGTCACAAACAATTAAAAGGAAAATACAAATATAAGTGAACAAAAATAATTATAGAGAAACTTACCGCTAACAGTGATGTGTGCCTGTACACTCCTCTCCCCACCAGTGTTATGTGCTGTGCAGATGTACGTACCAGAATCCTCAACCTCTGCATTGCGTATCCGCAGAGAATTGTCCTTGAGAATCGTGTGCCTTTTGGAAAAAGAAAGACAAATTAACATTAATTATTTTACAATTGAACATTATATTGCAAAATATCCACCTAATAAGGTGCTCAATAGTAACATGTGACCTTCCTTAGATACATTTGATGTTGGTTCCAATTGTCTGTATATATTTTACTCATATGGTGCCAAATGCATGATTGCAAGCTAACACTGCAGTGGTTTCTGCATGAATGTGCGAGTTGCTAACAAAACAACTGTTGCATGCCTATTGTATTTTGCACTGGTAATGTGTTTGAAGTGGCTCTATTATTTAGTGCACAGTCAGAGATTCAGATCATTTAGAGAGGAATTTTATATTCCTCTAATTGTTAATATCGTTTGACTAATTTTCGAACTCCATCTTTGGTAATAAGATCATTATATTTATAATTATATTTTTTTTCCTCCTCTAGTTGAATAATTTTCATGTAATTTTGCTCACCTTCCTTCAGGTAGAATGCCCCCGCTGCGAGTCCATCTGATGGTTGGCTCTGGTTCCCCCTCTGCTATGCAGGGCAAGGTGATGGTCTCACCCGGTATCGTCATGGTATCCTCTGGCATGGTTGTGAACGTTGGTCGAGCTGTAAAGAATTATGAAAATATATATGTATTAATCAATGGGGAATTCCGCACTGGATGTTTGATGCATGCTACGAAAGAATATGAATGAGAGAAATCAAGACAACAAAATCTGAGCCAAAACAGCGGAGCAAATTATGGCAGTTGAACTTTGTTTGACAATTGTGGGTGTCATTCATAATTTATTTTTATTTTCATTTAATTTATTTTCAGATCCAATTATAGTTTGACAAATAAAGTACAATGAGCGTTTTACAAAAGTAAAGTACATGTTATCATGATTAATGCAGCAAATGTAATTAAACAGATTTATGAGAGTCGTATACAGCCTAGCTTTCGATCCTAGCAGAATCTTCGTCAGGGCACAAAAAAAAAATCAAACAGATTTAAACAGATAAACAGATTTATTTAAAATGAAACCGTTCATGATGCAAAAAACGAAACAAAACGTGTTTCACTAAAACTTTTAATAGATCAAGTAGTAACAATGGAGTATAAGATTTGAATTGATGGTGTTACTTACATCTTACAGTGAGCCTTCCTGGAGGACTTCTCTTGGCTCCTTCTGAGTTGGTTGCAACACACACGTAGTTACCCTGGTCACTTGGACGCGGCTGAAATGAGAGTAAGAGATAAATAAATGCTATAACCTTTTCTTCTTTTATCATCATCATCATCATCATCATCATCATCATCATCCTCATCATCCTCTTTATCATTTTCATCATCATCATCATCATCATCACCATTATCATCATCATCATCATCATCATCATCATCATCATCACCACCACCACCACCACCACCACCACCACCACCACCATCATCACCATCATCACCATCACCACCACCACCACCACCACCACCACCATCATCATCCTCAACTTACCGGTGAGATGACCAGATTGCCATCTGGTAGGATCTTGATTCTGTCTCCATCAGACACCACCGTCTCCCCGTTCCTCTCCCAGGACACCTCAGGGAGGGGGTGGCCCCGGGGCGGGGTGCATTCCAGGACCACAGACTTCTCTGTGAACGCTGTTGTGTCGCTGGGACTCTGCCGGAAGTCCCCTCTAAGATCTGGATTGGAAACAAAAAATGGAAGAGGTAGAGGGTTAGATAAATGACCAAATGGAACATTTTGAATTGATAAAACATGTTATGTAATATTAAACGAGTACTGTCCATGTATACTGTACTTAAATATATTTTGAATTTGTCATTCACATTTTCATGAAATAAAATGAAACATGAACATGTTGGTAAAGGTCTTTGTGTTGGTCAATCAAAGATCTGCATTATATTACTTCTAAAATACACATTCTTAATTTTGGTTTCAATATCTGGTAATAATATTGTTTAATAAAAACACAATAAGTGTCCATAGAAGTACTTATGTGTAAAATTTAAAACCATCCTTTAAACAACATCAATTGTTTATATTTGACCCCCTCTTTATCTTGTCTCACCCCATCTCTCTCCTCTTTCCCCATTTCATATCACTCTCCTCTCACTCTCTCCCTCCTTCCATCAAAACCTCATTTTGACTTGATGTATTCAACACTTAATAAATGCTCTTCAAATTCCATCGCATGAACAAGACTTCATATTTTAACCAGCCTCATAATAAAGAGAAGAGAAATTAAAACTCAAATTACATCTCTTGTCCCCAGTGATTGCATTTTCATGGGGGGTAAACAAAGTTGACGCACCCGCCATCAAAATACGGCAGGCACCGGAAAAATGCAATTTAACCCCGAAAGTCAGCCACTAAATAGAAAATCAATTAGACAAGAGACGGGCAACAAGTGGGCGGGGGTCCCTAAACACCGGACCCGTTTCACATCGAGGTTCACAATCTAAACTGTTTCGGAAGCATGTCTCATTCAATAAATGTCTAAACAGAAACTTATAACAAGCCTGTCTGAAGCATATTCACATTAAAAGTAGACCATTTCACTACAGATTTAGTTTTTTTCTCAACCCAGATGTAATTTTGTGATTGAAAAAAAAAATGTTTTCATCAACCTCAATACAATAGACATCATCTTTAGCTTAGTCCTGAATGGATTAATATGAAAAGGGTAACTAGAACCAAAATGTAGTGGCTTTTATTGTGATCTGACAGGCCTTTTATTGGCATTTCCTGCCCAGGGAGATAGGGGGATGTGAACAGCATCTCCAGGAATGCGTAAACCAATCCTCTACACCATCGATTGAACGTTATCGATCGCGGATGACAGAGATGTCGAAACTTTATCCATCCAAACCTAAGCTCCAGTTGTGTTTGTTTAAATACTGTATTAAAGAGGCTTTTCCATCCTCCCGCCCCCCTTGGAAATGCCAACTTTCCTCATTTTACCCCCTCCTCTCACCCCCACACATACCCATTTCCCATTTACATCAACCACCTTAATACTTAATATTTAGGACCTTAATACAAACACAGTCAATGCCATCATTTGTATCATCTTTAATATGAAGTTTCTGATGGACTTGCTCAGATGAATCAAGAAAGATGCATTTCTGCTCTCATCCCCCTTCCAAACAACAACCTGCCCCTCCTCCTCCCCCTCCTCTTCCTCCTCCTTAAAACATCCCCATCCCCGTCCTCCTCCCCCTCTTCCCCATACCATCATACTCCTTTACCGCTCATGATATAAATATAATCCATTATCAAGCCCCCCCACCCCTCTTAACCCCTTCCCTCCCAAATATTGCCTTTCCCATAAAGTCAATACATCACACACAAGGTTCCTATGGTGAATTGTTAATACCAATACAATTGTAATTCAATCGCCATTCCATCATTTGTATGATCTTTGATATGATGTCTCAAGTTACTTCACGGTAAAATGGAAAGCATTTTGTCACTGATGCATGATCTTTTTGGTAAAATCCAGAGAGATGCATTTTTTTTCTTTTTACAGAAAGCGTGCTCCATTATTCCTCGATACGTGATCAAAATTAGTTTTTCTCACATAGATCTATTAATTTGATATCACACTTTTGCTCTTACAACGTGAATAAATCTTACTTAAAAGCAGGGTTCAGATTTGGGATTTCACTACATACCGTTTTCTTGAGTGATTTTCAGTTTGAATCGATGTCTAGATGTTATTTTCTGCATTTTTAAAACTTTGATAATACACCCGTATTAGTTTCCATTTATATTCAATCTTTCTTATCATACAGTTTGCATTTTCTTCTTAATGTTTTGACAGAACTGATCATCACAATATAGAGATAAGGAAGTACTGTCACCAAGTTTTTAGAGAACTCAATTGTCATTAAATTTTAAAATAAGTAGTGCTGCCCATTCTCTAGAAGACACTGCATAATCAAATGGGGTTAGAGATGTAATTATCAGTTTTAGTAGTGGAGCAATAAAGCCCAACGCACACATCCCCCACAAATCAGACACAAGAATGTTGGCAAGCGTCCAGTGCTATTTTGTTACCAAATAGACCGTGATGTATCGTGCGTATCGACCGAAGCCGACTTGGAATTTTACATCGCTGGTATTTTTGGCTCTTCTGTCATCCCATTTCAATATAGATCTTATTCACTGTCTCGCTCTATAGTTATGTCTCCTCTAGATGGAACATCAATATTTCAAGTGCAGATCAAAATTGCACAAATTAATTTTACATTCTATATTATCTTGTTTAATTACCAATTGTTTGCGCACTTTAAACATGAACTCGTGAAGCAATGAACATTGAAGTCTTGAACAGGGAAGACTGTTCAGGACTGATTTATTGTGACTTAACATGTATTCTCCATAGACCCAAGCCCCAGTATTTTCGGAACTGGTCCTGAATGGGTGAAAGGTTACCAAAAAAAGTGACATATTACATTGCCAACTATAGCAAGGAGGATAAAGAGAATGAGAATGTAGGGGAAGGGAGGGAGGGGGAAGAGGGAGGGGAGAGAGGGATAGAAGGAGGGGGAGGATGGGAGAGGGTCAGAGGGGATAGGGCATGATGGAGAAAGACACTGTAACGCAGTTACAATGAGGGGTAATAACTAAAATGTATTTGGGAAGAGAGAAATTTCATGAAAAGGGGAGACAAAGTGGAAAAGAGAGCCAAGATGGACCAAGGGCCACAGAAAGAGCAAGAGAGAGAAAGAGAAAGTGGTCAAATCAAGAAGGAAAATAACTATGTTGATACATTAAGAAAGAGAGAGGGGGGAAGAAAACAAGTTTTAGGCTGGTGGATCCAGAAAATGAATGAAAAGAAACGAGGGTTGTGCATAAGAATGTGAGGGAAAGCTTGGCGCTTCATATCCGCGACGACGACGGCGAGAGTCTATCTGCAGGGCATACGGTATATCTTGCTACGCGCCACTCACCAATCCCGCTCTCAGCTGCCCAGCTGCGCCTATCTTCGGTAACAAATCGCTGCAACCCAAGATGAAATTAAAAGAGCTATTACCAACATAGGGGCAAGGCTAGGGGGTGGGTTGGGGTCACTAAGATAGAAAAGAGGATCCGGTTTTCAATATTAGATACAAGGGGGGCAGGATTGTTATTAAAGAGGTGGAGCGGGATGTATTACATGTGTTTGACATTCAGAACAACATACAAATTGTCTGTTTTACAAGATATGTGATAAGTTTATAAATTAATGAGTAATGAATTAGGATCTTTTCATATAGTGAGTATTCTAGACATTGGGCATCCTGTTAATGTTCCTTATCCAAGGGACAGTGTTTTCAAATAAAATAATTTACTTACTTCTGGTTGAATCCTTCTTGCCTAGTAAATATATAGAGGCCTTATAGCGAGCAAGAATAAAGGATTGAAACATAGGACAGACAGTGTGCAACGGTCATCCTTAATTGCTATCCCCTCTCTGTCCTTCCTCTTTTCGCCTCCGACTAAGTGAATCTAATTTGCCTCTATTTGGTGCGCCAAAACCTCTGCAATCCTATCAACTAAGGGGCAAGCAAGACTATAGAAGTAACTTGATGAAGACTGCGCGACCCTTCCAATAAAGAGGAGCACAAGACATGCTGGCAACTTGTTGCTTCATTCAGGACGAGCGGAAGCGCGATCCATCAATGTAGAGCATGTGTAAATGAGAGATATTGGACAGGGGATGGGCGGGGAAGTTAACCCCTTTCATGCAGGCTGCTCATGCGCACAATCGCACATTACCTTATTGTTGTTTGTTGCAGGTAATTCATGGACAATGCACGGCTGGTGTGTATTTGTTGGCATGCAAACACATGCATTGTCTATGTACTCTGTGCGACCAGGATATTGTGTGTATGATGGTGTTTAGTGGTCATAGCCTAGTGTGACCATTTACATTGCAGATGTGTTCCAGACCTGGTCCTGGAAAAAAGCAGGCATGGGTCTATGGAGAACACATGTTATACCAAATGCTGAAATCAAATAAGTCTCAAACGGGTTAACTTGCTTTATCCTAGATACTGTCATTCCAATATCTAGTTAAAGGACAATGAAATCCAGACAAATTGTTGTATGCACTATAAGACACTAAATATAATAAATAGTCTCTGAAAATTCGAGCACAATCGGTCAAGAAATAAGAAAACTATGGCTCTCTGAAAAGAGCCATGTATTTCTTTGAGTGACTCAAATTGGCAACCCACTCTGGCAAAGTTGTGGACAACTCCCCATACATTTTGTACACAAAATTTCAGTTTTGTTAAATTTTCTCAAAATTTATGTTTATACCCTTCGTTCGAGTTCAACATATGTTTTGTAGAATGCTTTTATACATAACATATCATGAGTTGGGGGAATGGGAAAATGTGACTATGAAGAAAAATGTAAATATGGGAACATTTGTGTACAAAACATATGAGTTGTCCACACACTTATCAGAGTGCGTTGCCAATTTGAGTTCCCCATAGGAATAAATGGACATCTTCAAAGAGCCGTAGTTTCCTTGTTTCTTACCCGATTATGCTCTAACATTCAGAGATTATTCTTCTTAATCTCTTCAAGACTATGAAAGCAACATTTTGCTTGGGTTTCATTGCCCGTTAACATATCAAAGACTACTTGGTGTGGGTAAAACAAGCATTCTCCATAGACCTCACCCGACTAGTATCAGGGACAGCGCCATGGATAGGTTAATACCCAACAGTCCACAATGGGTTAAAATAGTGGAGTCTATGTGTCAATTGGATATATTGGAGTTGGATAGAGAAGTAACGAGAATCAGTCTTTGATTGGCCGCTGCCCTCACCCTATCATGTGTGAAGTGTTTTCCAATTGGAAAGTAATTGAAGTGTGAGAGAAAGTAGTGTAAGTAAAGAAACACGGGCAGTGGAAGGTTTGATAAGATGCCCAGTATTGGATGACAGTCAGGCTAAAGTAACAAATTGTAGAAACATAACACAACTGCTAGATGGTGGTACTCGAGCACTTCAAAACAATGCTGCTTTAAATCTTTCTTTGTTTTATTGGCCAAACTACACCATAGCTATTATGCAAAGCTGGCCGAATATCACAAACATAGTGGATTAGAACATACAACTGTAATATGATGATCTTTGATATTTTTCATTTACATTGTATATTTTTTGTCAGTTTCTCTATACCTGATAACATATAATCTTAGTTCACATGTACATTTGCTGCTTTTTTATGTGGTCGTTAGGGTTAGGGTTAGGTTTTGATTACCATTTTCCTTCTCATTTTACAGTTATATTCATGTGTGGACATTAATGAGACACAAAGTGGTTAGCAATCGGTCAGGAAAAACTTGATGAGAGTTTGGGATGTATCCTGGTCATCCATCTGTAAATCTCCTCACTTTTTTTAATGTAGTGTGTGAATTCCGGAGCATTTTTTGGTTTAAAGGTCAGAAGACACACTTTAGAGTGTGAGAACCCCCTTTAAGTGCATCTATCCCAAAGACATGTAAGTTGAGAAGGATCATCTTGCCTTTGATCTAATGGAATCGGGAGATAGGTAAAAAGGGGGTACCTGGGAAATGTAGGAGCTGCATCGTTCTTCTCTGATTGTCATTCATTTTACTTCTAAAAAGGTGCGCTTCGTATCTTCATACTGTTATGCTCACTCTTTTATTTCTATATGGCAAGCTTTGCATCTTTCCACTCTTATTCCATTCATTTTCCATATATTTGTGAGCTTCTTCTCTCTGTAAAACCTGACATGGAAAGTTCACCCCACTGCAACTGATTTGTATCGGTCTACAGGCTGTAAATGGCTAGTCTGAAATATATATTCCAGTTGGGGGTCGGACACAAACAATTTGAACCTGTTTCCTATTTGATTTTGCTATCCCCATAGAGATATCACAGTCCCCCCTCTCACAGGCATTGTGATTATTGTATCCTTTGCTGAACCGTCTACTAAATCTTTATTGAACACCACCACCCCATCCAGCCAGTCCTCCCATCAGCTTCCCCCTTTAGATGTCTAGAGCTGTGTACACCCATGACATTTGCAGCACTACCTTTTTGAAGATCAAAGATGCGAGTGAATTTGACAAACGCAAGAGGGTATTTGATCACTGAAATGCAGAAAGCCCACAGGATCGCTTTTGTCTGATCTTGAATAACTTTTTTGAATAACCAGAGTATTATCGGGACCAGTCTTGAAATGAATGGGTTAGGAAATTTCAAGAAAAAAAGCTCCTGAGCTTTTGAGTAAGAAAACGTAATAGTGCAGTAAAAACTGGAAGACTTAAAAGTTATATTTTGCCAACAAATGCATTTGTCCAAACAGAAATGCTCACAAAAACAAAATGGCAATACAGACTTCAATAATGAAAAATGCTAAGGAAGACTGCAAAAATCAAAGAACAAAGCAACAATAGAGACATTGAAAGAAAAAAACAGGAAAACTACAAATTACAAATGAAGGTAAGCAAGATTGTTTAACCGGTTCACGGCTCATCCCCACATCGCATGGCCGGGGTGTATGGAAAATGCATGTATGTTTAACAAAATCAAAATAGTCTTTAATGTGTTAACTGGTTCAGCATTGATTGATTTTGCTATTACAGGCATTCTACATAGACCCTAGCATGAGTATTTTCAGGGCCAGTCCTGAATGGGTTAAGAATTAAAGAAAATTGACAAAATGTAAACAAAAACTAGAAAGAAAACTTAAACAAAAAAGCATATGACAAAAGGAAAAGAGAAGAAAAACTGCAAAGACACAGGTCTCCAAAACTAAACAATAAAGCATGGCACTATAAAAGCACAAAGAAAACTGCAAAGAGATCTCCAACACAAAAATCTAGTAATATAAGAAAGAGAAAGGGAAAAATGGAGAGACATCTAGTAATTGAGATGAAAAAGAAAAGCGAAACGCAGGATTTGTTAGAACAGAGAAGCCGCACAGCCTCTTACTGGGCTGGCTTGCTTGTTTTGTCACCGAGCTTGTGAGAATACCTCAAGGCGCCACAAACGATCCACCACCGAAACTTCTCAGAACTTTAATAAGCGGCTATAAACTTACCCTATTCCACTCGCCACATATCTGCATCTACACTTCCAAAGGCCACTAACGATCTGCCACTGAAACTTCTCCAATCTAATAAAAAGGGGCAAGCTACAAACTCAACCTCTTTTCCCTTTTTAAATCTAAATGCATGTAGAGTTCTGTTTCTGAAACAAATCAACACGGTTCAAAAACTTATCTATAGAAATGTTGAAAAGTAAACTGAGAACTCACAGATTTTTTTTTTGGCAAAAAGGTATAAAAGAAAAACTTCACTTAAATGAGCTCTAATAAACACAAATCTGAAAAAGGGAGCAGGGTTAAAACCAAACTCAATCTAGAAAGAGCATCTGAGATGCATGGGCCCTACTCCTACACAAAGTAATCAACTAATATCCCTCCCGAGGGCTCGCATGGAGGGGAGCGAAGGGAAGTTTCGACCTGTTGTAGAGGGGGGTAGTAAACATCAGTGTCACTGCAAAAGCAGCAAAGAACTTCTTATCCTATGTTTTACCAGGGATATGGGAGTTTAATTCCATGGTTTTACCCACTGGCTATGGGAGCCATGTGTAGCCTGTATTAAGTCTATGGGGATTACACAGTCTAGTTGGGAACAGGTTAAGTTTCTGAAACTGCAAAGTTGCAATAAGATTGTACGACAGAGAGATATGAATTTGCAGAATGTGTACGTGTAAGATGCGTACCAGTTCTGTGAAGAGGCCTTGTGGGAACCTGGCCTTTCCCTTAGTAAATAGGTTAAATATGTAATAACCGCATTGTATCTATAGTTCAAAATGTTGTTTTCAAGGGTTTTTAAGTATAAGATATTGTTCTAATGTGACTGTGTGTATCAGAATTATCAGGGACTTGCAATTTGGTGAAATTTGACCTAATGGCAATTTCCTCTCTTCTTCTCGTTCTTTTCATAACTATACCGATTGCCCCATGGGAGAAATCACAAGAGAAGCAGAAGTCAAGAAGGAATAAAGAAGAAGAAGAACAACAACAACAGAAACAAAGGATGGGGGTCTTTTCAAGTGTGCCGCCTAGAAACTGACACGCTGTGAAAAGGGCTCTAGTTGTAATAGTAGGAGGTGAAAATATGCTGGGAGAGTAGTGATATACAGAAATGCAAGTGCTTTGTAGAGAAATCGATAAATACAAAATCTCATCTTTGTTAACTTTCCTGTAAAAGTTCTAGATGTCCTCAAGGTGTATGTTCTACTATATTAAAGTGTCTTAGGGGTGCATTTTGTGTATCATGAGTTAATACTTGTAAAGAAACCGAGAAAGTTAATAGCTTCAAAATTGAGTAAAAAGGGGAATTTAAAGCTCTTTTAAAAACAAATGTTGGTGCCTAGTAGCAATTTATCTGATCAATAACAAATCTCATCTTTATAAACTTTTCTTCTGTTATCCATCTTTTTAAAAGGAGATACTATATATGTATATCGTTGAGGGTATGAGTGCTATGGGACGAAATGACACAACACTAATAGTAAAGTGAAAGATAACTGCTCAACGTTAACCCTTTCATGACAGGTCCCTGCGACATAAGTACGGTATCTTGTATATGGATTGCATTATGGTAAAGAATCTAATTGTCTTGAATGGGTTATAAATGAAGAGGAGTAATGAAGATTTAATGAAAGTGTTTTGATGGTTGGAGGCATCATAGAGGGGAGTGTGGAGGAGGGCTAATGCCATCATCAAAGTGATTATGTTTCAGGATATCACTGTCGGGGATGTATCTTCGGCAAGATTTCAAGTTTCTAATGCTCTCGTTAACGCAATGGAATGAAATGCCCCCGGTATAAGAATGTTAACACAGCGATCTGTTAATATAAAATTTGCAACTTTATCTGTTGCGTCACGTGCCCATGTGAAGTTTATACCCTCTGAGCTGTTCCTGCAAAATGCAATATTACAAAAGCTAATTCAGTATTATGAGACCCACTCTTTATAATGATGAGATAAGAGGTATTTATAGTCATGTAGAGGTGTCTTTATATTTAGAGTCACATTATTATTATCATTGGGTTTTCAGGTACATTATAACTATAAACCCTCACAAATATCTTGTGCACTATCTGAACTCCCTGTGGAGCCTACTAGCTAGAGCTACTCTATTAGCTGCTCTGCATTCATTTCATATGCTTTGATATTACATAATTGTTGGAAAGTCGAATGGAAGTAAAATTTATGAGACACATATCCCTTTCAATATGAAGTGATATTCTGATTTTTTTAACAAAAGCCACTAAAATCATTATGAAATCAAAGAACATTACAATTGATATTTAATCCAAACTTTGAACATAGATCTTGCCTCATTGATACATATATGTGAATGTATGTCTTCCTAAGAAAGTGAACACCTGACAGGTTTTGTTATCCACTCTGGAATGTTTGAATAAGATTTTTTAATGCAAATAAATTAACCTGTTCCCAACAAGAGTTTTCAATCACCATGAGCTTCGCAATGGGTTACAATTTTGCTCCCAATCTGGACAACGTCATTTACAATGCTGACGTTTTTTCTACAGCATCAATTTTCTTGTGTACTTAACAATCACTTCTGGGGTAGTGCCCACTACTTTAAATTAAATGCTTCAAATTGATTCACACGTTATTGTTTGTGCACATATGAGAAAAGAAAACAATTCATTACTTTTCAGCTCATACTGGATATACAGTGTAGGAAAATCTGGCGTTTATAGAAAAAAAATCTATTTCCTATATTAACAAAAAGGGGAAAATGGAGGAAGGGCAGCATGTGGGGCTATACACAAGCTATGATGAAAATAATTAATTTTAAGCTGGCGAAAGGTGGAGAAATCTGAGGTTTAGAAAGAATAATACCTGTTTTCTGAAAAAGCGAGAGCACACACAAGGCCATCTAACGGACCATAAGGACTCCATCACTCTCATATTGATTCTAATTTCATCTCATCTCCTTGGGGATAGCAAAAACCTACGCACAAATAACTGGAAATTGGTTAGAAAATAGTGGGCAGGTACCAGCACTCCCAAACTTGGTATACGGGTGGTTTCATACAATATGATGCATGATAATAATAATAATAACAAAAGGGATAACAAAAATTGGGAAATGTGCAACGGGGCGGTAATGTAAACTATCTCTCCAAAGTACAATGACTTGCGAAAGGTTTCGGATGTGTGTCATGTGAGACACCCGTTTTCAAGAAATTCCCTGTGAAACAAGTGTCATGTAAGATTCATATTGAGTGGTGTTGGTGGAGGTGTGTAGGGTGTATCAGCAAATTGTAGACACCATGATTTTGATTGAAAGCACAGAAAATACATTTTTAGTCGTGTTTACTGTAGGTTCATCTACTGCCTTTTTAATTGTCTGTTCAGTTATCTGTTTTTATTCATGATCTCAAATTCTGCAATAATATTATAACTGGATGCTTAGGCTTCAAGTTATTACCATGTCATATTGAAAGAAAAAAACCAGGCAAAACAATGTGCAGGTTTATAGAATCAAACAATGTTAACATTACATGCAAGTAATCATATTAAGCTTTGTCCCTTTCCCATAGCAAACAAATAGTTGCATTCAATCTTTCCACTTTTCTTTTCTTCCAAAGCCTCAATTTGTACCCCATAATCAAAGTTCTACAAATTTTGCAAAATGACAGAAATATTCATTATTTTGCTGAAACACCCTACAAAATCCATCTTTCTTCAATGTAGCAGCCCCCGAGGCTATTTGTACAAGCAAGATTGATTCTGATACGTCTGTTTCGTGTCCCGGCCGATCAGGACATCGCTACCGCACAGCCGAACGAAACTACCGACAGATGGATGGGGAGGTTTTAATACGTGAACGCCTCACCTAGCCTCGCCTAGCCGACCTGCAATAATTGCTTGTGTCGTGAGACCCCGTTACAGACTAAAAAGAGAAGCGGCCCCAATTAAAGAGAAAGATTGTCCCTCCCTCTTCTCCACCTTAATAATACCTGGTATGTGCCCAGTTCACATCAGGAATTTAAGAAACAAAAACATTTTGTTAGTTTTGTTTTAAATTATAGAAAGATAGCTTTGATTTCACATTTTGTGAAAATATTTAAAGCACAATACAGTATCTAATTTCTAAATTTATTAAACATTTCACCTACAAATTAACCAAATGTCTCTCATATTTTGCAACAATGTTTCATGATAATATTTCATCAATTTTGTAAAATTTGATTCAATTTCTAACTACTTCTCTGTTACTAAAGCAAATCCGACAAATGAAGTAATGTTTTTCTATCAATACTATGTGATAACTTGATAAGAGGTAAAATCATATCAACTACAATATAAGGCTAACAAAATATGTAACCCCTTCCCTTCTAGATTGTGCAGAGTGTATTGTGCAGTACAGGGCCCACCAGGTTCCTGTAGGCAGTGGGTTAACGTCTTGGTGAGATTGGGGTGCATCCACCAGTCATAGAATATGAGATACAATTGGGTCTTGATCGCCTCTCATCTCTTTGATGGAAAAGTGGGTAAGAATAACATGGGTAAAGTGACACACGCCCCTGACTCAAAAGCATAAGTTTCAAAAGAAGAATACTCAAAATAACAAATGGAGCAAGACCAAACAATGAATCTAAAGCAGATATGTTTGGAAGGATACAAAGGAACCGTCGAAATGGGAGCACAGCTATACAATGCATCTGATGGGATAAGTGCTCTTAATTGTCACGCATAACAGGTTGGACAAAGGGCAGGCCTGAAAGCCCTTTTCCAGAAAGAATTGTTTATTTTGACAAGGGTGCCATTAAAAGACATATCCTGAAGAAGTTAACAGAAGAGAATTAAGAAAATAATGACTGAATCACTTTGGAATGTGTCTGTGAAACACCGCCTAAAAGAAGGTAAATATGGCATTATTTTGTTCAAGTATTTAAAAAAAAATTTTAGCAAACTTAAATAAACATACCATCAAAGGTTTACCTCCAATTAGAGTCGTATTAATATCCATGTGAAAATAAATAAATTGTATTTGATTGAAAATGAAATTAAAAGAAGTTTGGTGATATTTGCCATCTTTATCACAGTAAATGAACACAAACATACCACTTCTTTATGGAACCATACATCAATTGATGATATACGCTTAACCAGTTCAGGATTGGGTCCCAAAATATACCTGGCCTGGGGTATATGTTTTATCACAATCAGTTTGTATTCAATGGAACAATACTAGTTATGACATTAATCAGAACCTGTTCAATATATCCACAGTTTACTTTGTATTCAGTTAGTATAGTCATAATTTTCACCTTCATCCAATTATGCTATCTTTTCACCTTCTTGAGTCATAGGCAGGTAGTTACTCTGTAGGTATTAAAATGATTCATGTAAAGGCTGTTCCAGAGGGATTTCAAAAAGAGGAAGGGTGATGTTGTCATATTTTGCAAGGATGAAGAGGTCGATGGGACATAGTAAGAGGAGGACACTCTGCCTGTGTTGTGATTATAAATAAAAGTCCCACCTTTTCTTTAATAGCAATGATGGCATATTAAAGTCATTTCTTACTCAGGAAGTTAGTTGCTTTGTAGGTATCAAAATGATTCATAGAGTCCAGTCTAGAGGGATTTCAAATAGAGGGAAGGGGTGATGTTGTCAAATTTTGCAAGGGTGAATGAGTTGATGGGATTTCGTAAGAGGACATTCCTGCTCACTTTCCTCCTTTTCGTGGGAAAGATGTGAGAGTAATTTTTCATTCAGATAGTTGGTTGCTTTGTAGGTATAAAAATGATTCACATATAGAGCCGTCCAGAGGGATTTCAAATAGAGGGAAGGGGTGATGTTGTCAAATTTTGCAAGGGTGAATACATTCCATGGTAGATAGTAAGAGGAGGACCATCTAGCTAACATTTTCTGCATTATAATCAAGACCCTCCTTTTTTTGGCAAAGATGGCATCTAGGTCATTTCTCACTTGGGTAGTTGGTTGGTTCGTATAGATATTAAAATGATTCACATAGAGTCCATTCCAGAGGGATTTCACATAGATGTTGTCAATGTTTGCAAGGGTGAAAGAGTCCCGGGGAGAAAGTAAGAGGAGGACACTCTGCCTGTGTTGTGATTATAAATAAAAGTCCCACCTTTTCTTTAATAGCAATGATGGCATATTAAAGTCATTTCTTACTCAGGAAGTTAGTTGCTTTGTAGGTATCAAAATGATTCATAGAGTCCAGTCTAGAGGGATTTCAAATAGAGGGAAGGGGTGATGTTGTCAAATTTTGCAAGGGTGAATGAGTTGATGGGATTTCGTAAGAGGACATTCCTGCTCACTTTCCTCCTTTTCGTGGGAAAGATGTGAGAGTAATTTTTCATTCAGATAGTTGGTTGCTTTGTAGGTATAAAAATGATTCACATATAGAGCCGTCCAGAGGGATTTCAAATAGAGGGAAGGGGTGATGTTGTCAAATTTTGCAAGGGTGAATACATTCCATGGTAGATAGTAAGAGGAGGACCATCTAGCTAACATTTTCTGCATTATAATCAAGACCCTCCTTTTTTTGGCAAAGATGGCATCTAGGTCATTTCTCACTTGGGTAGTTGGTTGGTTCGTATAGATATTAAAATGATTCACATAGAGTCCATTCCAGAGGGATTTCACATAGATGTTGTCAATGTTTGCAAGGGTGAAAGAGTCCCGGGGAGAAAGTAAGAGGAGGACAATCCTGCTCACTTCATCTGAATTATGATCAAGTCCCTCCTTTTCATGTGAAAGGTGGGATAAGTCATGTCTCACTCAGGTAGTTGGTTGCTTTGTAGGTATTAACATGATTCATGTAGGGCTTGGTCCAGGGGGGATTCCAGATAGAGGAGGGGGGCATAAGGAGGTCAATTAGACACAGCATCTGAGCATGGGAGAGTAACACTCTTGCTCATACTGTCCTGTCATTATTCCATAAAATATAAAGGAGCCCCTCCTACCACCAACCCTCTCCTTACAATAACTATACCGGCGCTGTAGTTCTTATCAGAACTACAAGCTCAGAAAGAATACCAACAGTCCTTTCCAGGACTACCCAACAGTCCTTTCTAGGACTACCACAGTCCTTGTTAGGACTATCCTAGAAAGAATACCAACAGTCCTTCTCAGGACTAACCAATCCTCTCCTTATACATGGTGCAACCGCAAACCACACGTATTATAAAATATATTATACAATTATGAAGGACCTCTTTTCCAACTTCCATTCATTCAGACAAAGATTCTTTAATAAATACCCTCATCCATTGACGATGTATCTTCCATTCATAATCATCCAAGTCATGTATATAGTTTTGCATGAACCCATTTATAATATGGTTCGTGTAGGTTAGTCCAAATGGATTAGTGAAGAGGGCATTTGATATATGATGTTGGTGTATTTGATTTTGTTTGTATTATATATCTTTGTTACCATAGAAACTCAAAATGAATGGCTTTCACTAAAATAAGAATATAATCAATAACCCTTCCCTTCTAAAAATCAATGAGTGTCTCAAAAGCTTTATTTTAAAAAACACCTGTGTAATATTATTACACATCATCTCATAATATTAGATAGTTGATGCTAAATTTATCATAATTCATTACACAATTTACACAACATCTGCTCAATCTCATTTACAATTTTAACATAATTAAGAGACTATAATGAATATAATGTAGTATTATAATTTGATAATGGTCCCATAGTTCAAGGGGTTACTGAATTGCATGAGCTATCACCTAATGACTCACTAACAATGTGATCTTAGTCTAGCGTATTGATGTGATGCGACGTACAACAGACTGGTAACACATGCTCATCAGCTTTGTTCTCACACCTCTATGGGCAATTATTACACCTTTCCTCAACTAAGGGATCATAACTCTGAATCTGACCAGCTATATATTATGAATGTATATATTGTAGCTATGCAATTGGTATACCTTAATATTTAACCCCATTGACTATGGGAACCTGGTGTTAACCTGTATTAATTCTATGGGGATCGAAAAATATAGTAGAGAGGTGGTTAAATTGAGTTCCTTTTTTATTTCCCTACCCAATGAAGTAAAAAAAGGCAACACATTTTTACTGGAATAACTTATTGCAATATTTAGTTCCATGGTGTGTTTGAATCAATGCATCAAGAACAATTTTATATTCTTAAAATCCTTGAAAATATGTGAAAAAAACTGAAAAAAAGAGAACTAGTTGTATTCTTACTTCCAACTCACAATGCAAATACACTGCACGTTTTCTATTCGTATTACCCATTGCAAACTTATAACAAGAAGCCCAATGAATCAATCCTATGGGAATAAACAGCATCTGAGACACAATGAGTTATTAACCGTTCAAGACAATTTTATTTCATATGCAGCATATTCTTCACATACCTCGCTTTGATTACGTAGTTCTGATCGGGTTAAAGGTGTGTAATTGGCTTTATGCGTGCCACACGAACTGGAATTAATGTAAGTTAATGTGACATCTCCTCATCTGCAAAGACAATACTCATTTCATGCAAGAATAACACGGGAAAATTGACTCTGATACTTGAGGGATCGTAGGTCGGAAATTACCTGCGTTGCGCCGGGTCGCATGGGAAACTCTTAAGTAAGCAACGCTAAGCAGTCTTGCACCAACAAACCTGCAAGCCAAAAACATTAAGTCTCGACATGCTGAAATAAGCAGTACAATTCTATGGGATGCTGATGTGTATACTATGAAGCAAATTATGCACACTAATTGCATTATAAGAGTTAAGACCAGAAATCGTGAAGCTGATAGGGTAACTCTAGGTAAAAAAGCAACCATTTACTCACAGAACAAGACAAATGTATTAAGCTTTAACATGCCAACATACTGTATATTATAAAGTGTATTTAATTATAATATCTATGGCAATGATGTATATAGTGTTCATTCAGCAGTTTATGTGTTAAAAACAGAATTATGAAGTTTCCCTGAACCATGTTTTGATCGTGATTTCTAAAGCCCCCACCCCACATCACAAAAAAGGAGGAAAAATCAAGCTAACCCCTGCGATATTATTGATCTATCTGTTTCCCCCAGCAATGCTTACTGTGATGTTGATCTTGACTGCTCCTTTTTGTATCCTGTTATGTTATTTCAAACTACTCACGTTTGTATCTGTTATGTTATTTCTTAAATGCCCCTTTTATATCTGCAATGTTATTCTTCTAAACTGCGCCCGTTTTTTCATTTAACAAAATATAAATAAGTAAAATGAAGCAAAAGCAGTGAAGACCTCAACAAAATGTGAGTAATTTGATTCTGTAACTGCTGTAGGTCATTCAGGACAATGAAGCTAAGAATGAAAAGAACAAGAATCACTTTTCATGGACGATTTCACGATGGGACAGAAAAAGAAAAGCATTTCGGTTTGCCCCTCTCTCCTACCCCTCTCTTGCACCGATTTCACTCCTCACAAATTGTGTCTTTCTTGTTATTCTTGTTGAAGGCCTAGTGGGAACGTTGGTGTACTAGGAAATCTGAGCTTAGCTATCCCTTCAAGTATCGAGGAAAGTGATAAACCGATTTACGAGGGGCGCAGATTTTTCTTAACGCCACCCCTTCCAGCAAAGTGGGGGCACGGCTTTCCCTCTTGTATTGTGGGAAGGCGGTAAAACAACTCCACTAGATAGGGGCACAGAGATCTTAACTTTCATCTTAAACTGCTTGGGAAAAAAAGCGGTAAAACAACCCAGTTAAATCAGGGGAAAGCGACATAAAAACATCAACAAGAAGAGAGGGAAGGAGTAAAACTAAACATGGCAAATGTTGTTGAGTGCCCCCGAGACTTGATCAACTCACGGTTTCTTTTACCTAGCCTCGAAAACATCTGCCGTCTGTGCAACCGTTTCCCACCACGCAGCGCCGCGTGTCGGGCGTTTGCCGGCTGCGCACGGCTTACGTGCCACTTTGGACGCTTTCTTACACAACCTCATTAGCGCTGAAACAACACCAAACTGCTAACTTTTGCCAGACATACACTCTCTCCAATGAACTTTTTTTCTTCTACTGTTTTCCTAATGACATGTATTCGGGACAAAATTATTTTTACTTTCCTTTTGTCATTATATCATGAACAAATTAAAGTGCACAAGGAAGCCCAATTCCAAAAGAAAATTTGAATGACATTGTCATTATTTGACAAGGGAATTTATGACCATGTTCAGTTTGTTGGCTAAGAAAATAGTTTGCTACAGTATCTCTTTTAAAATGTGTTGTACAGTGTATAAAACACATTTAAAGAAATACATTTGTTCATTAAGAAAGAGAGAGATAGAGCACATCAGATGTCAGTGGGAACGGACATGCAATACAATAAAGGATGCAGTTACAGAAGATGAAGAGAGAGCAGGTTAAAACAAGATAAAAGATCAGACAGAGAAACAAAGAGTACAGATTCAATATAGAAACAAAGAGGGAGATAAAAAGTGAACATTATACAGACATATCAAACATGAGAGAGAGGCAAAGGCACAGATGCACAGATGGATCCTTCAAATAAAATGTTAGATATGCTAGAGATATCGGCGAGGACTGGGTGGCAATAAAATGAAGAATGCTAAAACAAGAGAAAACAACAAATATAGAAGCAAAGAGAGAGAACAAGTAAAAGAATAAAGAAGCATAAAACATGAGAGATAGAAAGACAGAGATGGATCATTTTAAATAATAGAATGCCAGAGACGGTTGAGATATCGAGAGATATCCAGGAGGACTGACTGACATTAAAATAAAGGATGCTAAACAGAAACGAAGGTGGAGAGAACGAGTGAAAGAATAAACAAACATAAAACATGAGAGATAGACAGAGATAGATGGATCCTTCAATAAAATGCTAGCGACGGTTGAGATATCGGCGCGGACTGACGGACAATACAATGAAGGATGCTAAAACAAGAATAGTTATATATAAACAAAAAGGAAGAGAGCAAGAGAAAGGATGAGGACATATAAAAACATGAGAGAGGGATCCTTTAATAAAAATGCTTGAGATATCGGGGAGGACTGACGAGCAATAAGATGAAGGATGGGGTTTCCAAGGAGGGTCACCGCAGAGGACATCGGAGCTGTCGCTCGGCATCGTGGGATCTCTCGACACACGACATCAATGACCAGATCAGCTAGCCGATGTAATATGGGCGTTAATTTGAGATGGTGCCAGGGGGGTTGCAGACACCATTAAGGTATGCGCCTCTTATTGGTTTGATGTAGCTTAACCCTTGCACCATTAAGGTATATATGCACCTCTTATTGGTTTGATGTCACTTAACCCGTTGCTTACGGGAACGGATTGGGATATGTACAAGTCTATGGGGATTTCAGAATCTTGAAGAGAACTGGTTAAGGTGCTTAACCCTTTTAGGATTCCATCCTTCATACGGATAGGAACCTCTGATTGGTTTTAGTTTCATAAAGTCATTAAGCATCATTAGTGTCGTTATTATTTAAATTGAATAGCAATTAATGTCTGCCACTTTAATAAGTTATGAGTGAGTTAATTTGACATGGTATCATGGGATATGGACACATCATTAAGGTATGTGCCTCTTATATTACTGGTATTCAAATATTAAAACCCTCTAAGGTTGAAGGCAGAGATATACCAGGCTTGTTTAAATGGACAATGCACATTAATTGTATGTGTCTTACATGAACATGAACGCCTAAATTGTACAATGGGCATGGTAGGGGTGCAATGGGGCCATGCCCCCGCCCCAAATACAAATACAGTTAAAATGTACGCCCCCACTCTGCCACCGACTGCTCCTAAACTTGTTTTTGTTATAGATGTCAAGCTTTCCTTCTGGCATTTGAACTGGAGACAGCCAGTCTACAAGTTCATTAGACCAATCACACGACACCATTCCTCCACTTCCAAACTCATTCATGATGCAGATTCCATATCGGTGGAGTGTCCGCTGGCTAATTAAGCAATTACCCATCTTGGTATGTGAGGAATCGAAGAGGAGGTCCTGAGGATCCAGAAATGGTCATTTGTTATGAAGGCTTAGGGTTCAAACTTCTTTGATCAAATTATAACTTTCATCTTCTTCAAATTCATTGAAGCAGATTCGATATCAATATACTGTTCGCTAACTAATAAAGCAATTACCCATCCTGGTATGCAAGGAATCGTGAAGGAGGTCCTGAGGTTCCAGCCATGGTCTTTTATAAAGAAGGTTCAGGATTCAAACCTCTTCAATGAAATTATGCCAGTTTCCTACACTCTCCAACTCATTCATGATGTGGATTTGCTATCAGTCTAGTGTCCGCTAGCTAATTAAGCAATTACCCATCCTGGTATGCGAGGAATCGGAGAGGAGGTCTTGAGGTTCCAGTCATGGCCTTTCATTAAGAAGGTTTAGGATTCAACCCTCTTGAATGAAAGTATGCCAGTTTCCTACACTCTCCAACTCATTCATGATGAGGATTCGATAGATCAGTCAAGAGGCCGTTAACCAATTAACCATCAGGTATGTGAGGAATCGTACAAGAGGTCCTGACGTTCTATCTGTGGCACTTAGTTTAGAAGGTTCAGGATTCAACCCTCTTCAATTAAATTATGCCACTTTCTTCCAAACAAACAAGAGCTTTATTCACAACTGATCTAAATGAATAAAATATCGGTAATTTAGGAACAAATTAACATATTTAATTCCATGACTATTGTATTCGGAAGAAAGACTTCTAGAAACGCATTATTGTTAAGGGTTCAAGATGAGTATTGACTGATGACTGATGGCCAAATGGGCAGAGATTAACCCCGTGCCTACGGGAACCTGGTGGGCTATGTACAAAGACTACGGAGGGGGGGGGGGGGGGGGGTTCAGAATCTCAAAAGGAACAGGTTAAGAGGGGCTATCAAGTGGGCAAAGATTAAGAGGGTGTACACTCCCTCCTAATTAGGCATTCCGAGATGTGCTTGTGATATAGACTGCAATCGTGCCCTGCCCGTGCTTTCAACACGCGTGTCATATCATCTGCCACTGGCCTCCGGGGCAAATGTCCCGCCGAACTGTCTACCGCGGGCGACGGGGGAAACGTCGACACCGTAACCGTGGACTCCGGCAAGGGTATAAGAAGAGGCCAGGGGGAGGAAAATGTTTTAACATCTAAACTTGAACATCTTATGATGAGGGTAATTAGAAGTGTACCCTAAAGGATGAAGATGTTCTGTGTTTTATGCATTCATTGTTATTAAACCACGTACTCATTTTTTAAGGGGATCTAGTAACTTTGTTGACATGTGCACAAATTGATGAATGGTTGATAAAATGTATATTTTTGTGATCCGATATGTCCTACAAGTCATTTCTGATAATGGATTTTAAATGGCCGAGTAATGAGCGAAAATGTGCTCTGACTTTGTACAGTTATACATTTCCAATGGATAAATATAATGCCAAACACTTCAATCGCCAAAATCTTGTTAAAAACCAAAACCTGTTCCATGCTTTTATTGGTAATACAAATATAAAAAGGCATGAGAGAACCACTAGAAATCTAAGTAAGTTTTATGGATTTGGACAATGTTACTAGATCCCTTTAATCAGCCAATTGAAATAAAATATAATTATTGTGTTAAAACAATGTATTATGTATTCTTTTCAAAGATTGATTTTAATATAGATCTACTGTCTTCATCCTAAAAGAGTTAATTAATATACGGTCACATGACCTTAAAAAGCAGGGTAAGAACTAATTTTGACAGCTTTTTAAAAACCTGATCTCAATCAAAACATTGTTCTTCGCCTCTGGCCAGAAGCAACACACGATGGCAATGACAATCATTTTTAGAAAACAAAATTGTTAAAAAGGGGAACTTCTTCATTAGTGGGTCAGGAACCTTGATAGAGGAGTTCACCGATAATTTAAACAGCTTTCAGAATTTGATCTCTGTCAAAATATTACTCTGTTCCTCAGGGGAAAAACAACACGTAATGACAATGACAATGACAGTGATAATAATTAGAGTACTATGTTTTCTTTCTAAATCTGACATGCAATATTATTATGCACATCTCTATTTCAACCCCAATAACACATCACCAACAAGATGATTTAATTCCCATAAACTTACAGGTAGCACACGGTACATACACTTCTAATATGCAATATGTTTAATAACTCCTTTTATGACATAATCATACCACATCAGAACATTATAGATCTCTAAAAAAACCAACAGAGTCTAAACTTTCTCTGTGGTTACACCTCTTTCAACTGCATAAATAAATGTCCACACAAATATGATCTAAAACTAATATTTTCTACCTCAAATCATACAACGATGGCAGATCTATCAATCTTGGTCAAAAACTGAGAAAAATCCATAATGCTGCCATTGAAAGGTGTCTGGCTTAGACATGCGGAAACGGAACGTCAATAATTGTGAAAACCGAGAAAGCCATCCCCTGTCATTCACGCAAGCGGTATTTTTCCAGCGGTGGACAGTTTCATAAAGAAAGACATACAGTGGCAGTGGCACAAAAAAATATTGTTTATCCTGGCATTGTGGACTTTAGTTATTGACTGCTGAAGCCCAGTTTATGGAGTGGGTTTTGGAAAAAGTTTGGACTGAAGGTTCACAACTTTTATACATCAAGCAATAGTTTTCATTTTTTGCGTTCAAGTTACGGTGTCCTTAAAATCGGAAATGCACGAAGGGGAGCATCATATCTTCAACCAAAAATATAGGCTCAATAATTGGTAAAGATGCAATCTGTCTTTAAAACATAACCTGTTACCAAATGTACAACATATACAAATTGAGCATATATCAAATCACTAAATAATTCAAATCAGAATGTTCAACAAAAGGTTTTTAAGTGCACAGCAATGTTTGTAAAACAGACCAATATTTGAGAAAGGGACTATTCATGTCAGTTAATGTTTATATGTTGGAAATTTGGTTGAGTGCTTCTTCCATGTTGGAATGGCAGCTAATTTCACTTTATATTTGTAATATATAGTGCATTTTAAAAACATGAATATTCAAAACTACACTATGTACTCCAAAATCAATTGAGACTTGAATAATTTGTATGGTATGTACATCTATATTCTATATATTGGTAAACTCTGAAACATCAGTTTTACAAGGAAATATGTTGTTTTCCAATGCAATATACAATGCTGGTATGTTCCACTCTTTTTCATTTCTTATTTCATTACATTTCCTCAAACATTTGCTGTTTTGTTGATATTCTCAGAAAGAATTATTTTGGCATAAATCTGCATTTGGTTAACTTCAAATGACCCTAGACTGAACTGGTACCCTAAAATTGTACCTGACTAGGTTTTGCTATCCCTGTAGAGATAATAGAGAACCTATTAGGTTCCTGTAGGCAATGGGTTAATGGAGGCAGATGGTAGAAAGGGAGAGAGATAATGAATTTATTCTGAGTACAATGCACCTCTACTTGAAGAGCTTTTTAAAATGATTCGCAGAAAAGCAAGTGGGTTAAATGCTAAGCCTCTATTAAATTCACTGCTAAATTAAAGCGCTTTACAGAAGTGTTTAGCCACTTTTCAGCTAAGCAAAAACCTTTGATGTATTGTAAACCATTTAACCAGCCTATTAACAACTATTTAACCATTATAATCTTATTAAAAAGGACTTAGTTGTTTAAGTAGTTAACCATGCAGTTTTGAGATATGCAACATTGATAGAGGTATCAATACACTGTGAAGAAAGTGAACCACATAACTACAAACACAAAGAAGACTAAAACTGTTGCAGTTTTTCTTCTTCCAATGCAAAGAAATCCTATGATCATAGGAGATGAAGAAGATGACATTTGTGGTCGCACCATGTGGACAGTAATTAACATTCATTCAGGACTTGTCCCCAATAATACTAGGGTTGGGGTCTATAGAAGATGCAACTTGTACAAAAAATCAATTAATTTGTATTGTCCTTATAGATCAACATTTACATACCATTTCGTTTGATATCAAGAAACCATTTTCAATGAGGTTGAATTTGATTAGTCACTTCATTGAATGGATCAATAATCCATAGGATATGTCAAAACATGTCAAGAGTTTGTGTGCGGTAGCATTTCTACCATTTAAGAAGATCTAAGAGAGAGTTGTCAGGCCATTTGCAGGTAACAATTGTCCTTGTCTGGAAACATTGTAGGTTCCCCTCCCCAATCATGGAGAAAACAAATTCTGAGAGCTGACAATTGTACAAATGGTTTCTTCTTCAACAGTGTTTGATGGAAGAAGCCATCTTTCTCCTTTTTTTTTCTCTCTTACCCAAAGGTTAGAGAGGTTGTAAGTTATCTATTTAGACATGCGGATAATCCCCCCTTTCTCTCAGGATTAGGGTAATCCCACTGGGCATGGGATTTAAACTCATTTACAGAAGAAAGAGCTCTCTTATGAGATCAAGGGGTGAGTACTTGTCTGAGTACTTAGCAGAGTGTGAAGAGAGAGAGAGAGGAAGAGGTGTGTTCTTATTGTTGAAAATGGTGAGAGGTGAACTGGGAAAGACTACTTCAGTTTATGGTAATGAACAAGTGTTTGTTGGAGTTCTTTAATAGCATTTGTGTTATATTTGGTCAGGTTTATTAACATTTAGAATGGAGTAAACTAATACAAATCTACATGAGACCAATGCAGTAACTAAATGATATAGTAAGTAGAAGTGTTACACAAATCGTCACAAAATACACAACAAGCAAAGAAGAGTAACAATTTAAAAAAAGATAAAAGAATAACACTTCCTGTTTTAATGGCTAAGTGCCTTTACACGTAATCAAACATGTTAGGCTCACACCAATTTCAAAGTTACTGTCTTTTATTTGTTTGAGAGAAATTAAAGTAATATTGATTTTAGTTCAGAAATGATTACAATTTCCCACAACAGCTGAAGCTAAAATACCATGAAATTAGAAAACTTAACTTAACTGCGGCCAATGATCCGTAATGTCTTCAATAAGTTCACTGACTTCCGAAATTGAAGCTCATTTAAAATACATCAAGTCGGAACAGAGAATCTTCCCTTTGATCCTGCAAGAGATTAAATAACCATTTAGAAACCACACTCTATTAAGGCTTGGAAAAAAAGGTGATCTTCACTAAATTACCATGCATGAGCTAAGCGTTAAAAAGCTCTGTACTTACAAAAGAGATTAGACATTTTTTAAATCTCCCCCTTTGCAACACTTATTTGAGCTGAAGAATAATAAGGTTTAAAGCTGCTCTTGATCAAACCCTTGTATCGCAATTCCTCCTTTTCATTTTTCTATTCAAAATACCATTGTATTTATTGCATGACTGATCAAGATTAAAATTGTCATTAAATTGGGATTAACTTTGGATTCACAGAATTTCCTGCTTAAACCTATCACTTTCCCCCTCATTTTAATCTACTTAACTTCACACACTATTCAACATTGAACAGAGTTTTACTTGAATTAGAAGGAATTGTAGTAAATGAATTGACTCAAGTAGCAAATACGTTTAATTCCACAATTTACTACAATACTCTTCATCTACATTTTGACTTCCTTCTTTAAGATAATTGATTATTGATCTGATTTACATAGAGTCAAACATTGTTGAATTAATTGGTTCAATAATCCCCAAAAAATGTTGTATCAGGAGGACAATGAAGAGAACACATACAAATATGGAACCCCACCAGCACAAGATCTATATCAAAATTCAACATCTCTTTAGTGCTCTATCCAACGATATAATTTTTCTGGTTAGTCATACTTGTAAAACAAATTATTTCACTACTAGCACTTGGGGAACCGGATGTCCTTTATGAAAGTCTTTCAACAAAACTAAATTTCTTCAATTTGACAACCCTTACTTTGGTCAGTAATAATAAAATTGTTAACATTTTATCTATTCATCTGTTTTGGTGGAATGTAATTTGTGTCTGCTTTTCAAAATCTAAGATATCAGGTTCAAGCAAGGGATGTTGACATTTGCGAAATTCTTCTGCTTATTTTTTTTGTTTTTTTTGCAGGATGTCTTCTTTCGCCCCTTCATAAAAGTCTTTTCAAATTTTTGGGATGAACGAAAACCCTAACTGGAATGGAGTCAAACAAGGGATGCCGAAAAATACAAATGCATTTATTTCTTTGTAGGAAGATTTCTCCTTTGCCCTTTTGTGAAAGTCTCTTCAACTTTTAGGACTCATGACATCACTGACATAATCAGTCACATGTATTTTTTTACGGCTGTCCTCTTTCAACCCATCATAAAAGACAACATCTCTACAACTTTTTGGATGGATGAGTATCTTAACCCGAGTTGATCACGAGATATTCAAGAAAATAGTACGCCACGCCACGGAGGAATATTGTAAATGTAAGATGAATGCGCTGGCTGAGCGAGGGCAGCGTGGGACGTCATTGAAGACTATAAGTGGTCAATCCATCACACAAATTTGTCTCATAACAAAATCGTAGAAGTTGTGAGGCGGGGAAAGTTCACATCAAAAGTAATATTTTCATTTATTTAAGCCATTGGAGGGGATATTTTTGTTGGTTATGGTGTATTTCTACACTGTTTTCACTGATAACAATTGTGACCGACTATAGCAAAACCCTGCACTCTTCATGTTTTGAAGATATAGGCATTTTAAATTCACATAATGTGTGTAAAAGCCTTATTTTGTAAAATTGAAACAAACATATCTTTGCCCAAAATTGTCAGATTTGTTAGAAGAAGGCATCAAAGGAAAGCCTTTATTAGTGAATGAAAATCTACATTTTGATTTTGACTGACAAGTGCAGGGTTTTGCTATAGTGGGTCGCAATTATTATATATCTCTTGCTCAGTGCCATCTTGCTAACCCATTGTGCATGGTGTGCAATACACAATGGCTCAGTGTTATGTAATGTGCACCAACTAGCCTAGTTTAAAACAGAGAACCGTGTAATAGCATTTGAAACAGTGCCCTCTAGATTCCCACGCATGACAACCTTTAAAGGAAAACAAAAGGGTAATGCTCCTCAACTTTCTATTCTCATTTCACTATCAAGGCACCATTAACCTTGAAAACTATGCTCACTACCCTCTCAATATCCTATCATCAAACTGTAATTGAGTTATTACTAAACTAATGTCGCCATGGTAATGCCATGGATAATGATGCCTGCGCTAATGCTACATACCCGCATTATGAGGTCAATGGGATCAGGTACGAAGCATTGCTATTCAATTTTCTCACATAATTGATTTATAATATTCTCCTGCCTCATAATGCTGGGGCTAGCCGAGCTTCAAATTCGAACTTACGCAAGGAATCGTCACTAATGCGCCGTCAAAAGAGGTGCGAATAAGTTTATTTGGAAGGGCGTTAAATTGGGACTTACTAATTGCCTTCACGTGAAAGGTGGGGAATAGACCTTAGAATGTATGTGATGCGAAAAGATGCGCATTGTATTCGCTGAATAGTTACTGAGCCAACGCAGTCAAATACCTCCATAATTACCACCCCGCAAAAATATGTAATTCATGCCAGCCAAAAGGCATGAAAGCGGTCCATTCAAAATTATTTCTGGAAGAAAATTCTTTGTTGGTTGCCATTCAGGAAGCCCCGGCAATAAAATAGGAAGTTGTGTCCTATTTAAGAAAGCTTTATAACGTTACAAAAAAGGCCTTTATAATCATCTAAGAAGTTGTTTTCTTTTGCGCAAACCGCATATTTAACGGATCACCACCCTGTGCGTGTCGGCCTTTGTCCCCGGCAGAGGAGGCATGCTGTGCGGGGCAGGGAAAGAGAGGCTGTGCCTTTTCTCTGAGCTTCGGAGAGATGTGAAAAGATGAAACGCCTTTAAACTGTCGAGGACCGACTGATTTCCATATAACATGCATTCTCCATAGACCCCAGCCCAAGTATTTTCGGGACCAGTCCTGAAGGGGGTGTTTCACAAAGATCCTAAGTTGATCTTTATTACACTAAGATGGTCTTAAATATTATGGAAAGCCATTAGTGTCTTGAAACAGTTTTATAAAAGTTATGTTGAAATGCATAAAATGTTGATTCAAATCATATATATTTTCTAATTATCAAAGAGATTTCATGAATTGTATGTGAAGATTATGAATCTCTTTGATAATTAGAAAATATATATGATTTGAATCAACATTTTATGCATTTCAACATAAAACTGTTTCAAGACACTAATGGCTTTCCATAATATTTAAGACCATCTTAGTGCTAAGATCAACTTAGGATCTTTGTGAAACACCCCCCAGGACTATATTCCATACATACGTTGGGCAAGGAAGGAGTATGCATGTTATACCAAAATCAAATCATGTTCCGTGGGGAAACTGAACTAGCCACACTATCAATACACAACATAAGATGGAGAGAGGAAAGTAAAATGAAGAAGAAAAAAAAACACTTAACTTTGGTCGAAGTACCACCACTGGCTCAGGGGCAAGAAACATTTAAGAGTAACTTATGGTCACTTCAATGGAAGGGGGGGGGGGCAGTTGCTACCCCTGTCAGTTGAAAAATAACAAAAAAGCTTTGTCACTTTGCATCCCCCATCCCTCAACTAACATGTCCCCCCCCCCCCCCCCCCCTACACAATGCATTGGCCCACGTAGCACCACAGGCCCGGTGACACGAAACGTTTAAGACTAACTAAACTCAGCGCGAGACAAAACGGTAGTGCCGAGGGGCACTTTAAGTTGTTTTAATCCGGCGTGTCTCCAACTTTCTTTGTGGTGCCATGATTCGCCTAACCCACTCAGGACTCCTCCCAACAATACTCAGGCTGGGGTCTAGGGAGAACGTTTATAGTACCATCATCCTAGTATTAAACAGGTTAAGATAATTCCATATGTGCATGTTTGCTTTAACGATTTTAACTGGTCCAGTCCGTGACTTGACAGAAGAGGGTAAAATACAGCCTAAAATGCTCCTAGCTACGGCCATTTTTGAGACCAGCATCCCTTTGAACTTGGCATATCATGCTGGGCTTGTCTCGTTACTTGAAGAAGTTTTTACAGATATGAAAATCATAAATTATGAATTTGTAGGACCTAGTGTACATGTATGTGCTATAAAAATGTAATTCTTTGCTGAGCTGATTCATAGAAATATATTGTTTAGTTGTACATCTATAACAAATTGGAGCACATACAACATTTGAAACGAAGGAGAACTATGGTACCACAACATGCTATGATATCAACACCAAAATATGTTTTATATCAACATGCATGATTAAAAAGGGTGTTTGATAGCCGGCCTCTCATCAGCAAACAATACAAAATAGTACAATAACAAAGAAGAAAGAAAGATAAATGACCATTGGGGGTAGGCTGTCACATAAAGAATGATAACAGGACCATATCAATGTCTCACTTTGAGTAAAAACACATATGTTTCTGATATAAAATAATATAAATATATTGGTTGGTATAATTTTGAAAGTGCAAATATGGAGTGCACATTTCCTGGGGCTGGTTTGCTTTGAGATTGAATTACTCTTTATCTCAGTTTGAGTTAAGAAATAGCTGACATATTTCTAGCCTAAATCACTATTTTTGTCCTGACAATTGTCACCTTTTTCTGAGATTTTGGTGACGATTATCACCCTTTTCGGTCCAAGAGTTGGTGACTATTACCACCTTTTATTCTGAGATAGAGAAATTACATTCTGTGATATTTCTCGTTGCACTCATACTTGTGTGACAAGTAACATTTGTATCCTATGTCGGGAGAGGAATGTTATGTCTTCAATAGTTTCTTCAACCTATACTTTTCCAAGTACTAGCTGCACACTTTTTTTGACATAACTATATTTTCTAGCTAAAATTTGAATCTTTTCCAGGAAAAAATCAGAGATGATCCGATATATGAAATCAACATTTCTACATATCAACTTGAGATATCATAGGGTTTACAGGTTTGTCCAAATGGTCAACCTTAACATTTGATTAAAACAACTTGTTAATGTATTTTACAAACAACTTTTACTTAAAAGACTCTGTAAACAGATAATTCAATTCCAGTTAAGTAGGAGCATAATTATGTGTCGTATACAGATTATATTGATCAATATCATAGAATCAATATAATATAAAATATAGCGCTATATAAATAACTGTTATTATCAGTTGTATTATAACAGAATGCTTCAATCCATTGAAAACCTGCGTTTTCCCTGAGTATTTTAGGAACCAGTCTTGAACAAGTAAAAAATGTTAAGACATTTGAATTAGGAAGTGTTGGAACAACCCATAACCTCTTTACACATACGCCTCTCCAATCAGAATGAAAGATGAATGATAGAGGAAAAACACACATTTGGCTTTAGGGGTGGTAGGATGCTCCTGTTTTTACTGCTAAAAGGCCCTGAAGATCCAATCAATTTAAACCTTGACACCATGAGCAATATCCAGTTTAAGCCCTTCCATGCAAAATCAAACCAACACCAATCATACACCAATGGAAGCTTGCTTATAACATGAGGGAAGGTCTTAAAATCGTTCATCATTTCATGAGGTCCAAAACATCGCTGTCTCAATGCTATCACATTTAATCCTCTCCCACCCTAACCGAACCCATTTCAATGATACACCAATATGAGTTTGCTTAGGATGAGATGGAGACGATTCGGAGAGACTTAAAGAAACTTTCACCAGTTAGTGTTTTTTATCCGAGACATTCCCCCCATCCCAAAAGTGGGAGTGAATTTAAGGACGAGCCTGAAATCAATACATGGGATGAGTCTTACCTGGGGGTGCTCCAGCGCTCTATGAAATTAAGGGGGTAACCCGATAGGGCTAAAGATGGGTATAGGGACTACATAGGAGGGAACGACTGGGGAACGAGGGGGGACGTGGATGGTCGTCCGGGAGAAAGGGGCATGAGGGGGACCTCTTGAGTACACATGTTATTTCAGCACCCATCTTTAGAAATAATAACTCGAGAGACAATTATGCAATGTTATCATAGGTTCCCCCTTCCCCCTCGTCCTGCTAGAGTGGTGATAAATAAATGTGCGCAGAACAAAAAAAAGTACGCCCATCTAGCATGAAAATAAATGCATGCCCAAAAGTGTGAAGCGATTCATTTTTGCAATTTGCGTTCTCGTATTGTTCTGTCAAATTGAGGTGTTTATTTTAGACTGGTGTTTTGTTACGGCAGATGAAGTATGAAGACAATGTAGAGTTAGTCGAGTCTCTTTGTCCGATAATCACAAATTGGGAGTTATTTTGGCAGGATGTTATCTTTGTCATCAAGCTAAAATGTGTCAAGCTCATGGGAATATTAATTTCATCAAAGACAAACCACTTACTATCTATACAAGCTTATAATAAATAAAAACGAACAAAGGAAGCATGGTTTCCCATGGATTTGGTAAGTTTGCCTGCTTTGAAATTATTTTCAATAAAAAAGTAACACAATATGGATTTTATTCCCACTTATCAATCTGCTGATGATGATTTGATGTTGTAATAACAAGAATATCCCTGGGACCATAGCCCAAGTATTTTAGGGACAAGTTCTGAACAGGTTAATCATAAAACACATGAATAAAGATCAAAATAAGAACCATGTTCTTGCATATGAATCAAACTCTCTTTATCCTCTCAAAAAGTTTGTAGAACCAACACATTTGGGAAATAAATACCATTTTAAACAAGTTGGAACTTCTTTCTCTTTTTTCAAACTTTCTGAAGAATTAATTTTGGAATCCGTCCTGAACAGACTATACAAATCAATAGAGATGCATTATCATAACTTAACCCATTGTCTACGGGAACATGGTGTAGTCCTGTGTTAACTCTATGGGGATGGCAAAATCAAGAAGGGAATGGGTTAAGAGACAGAGACGGAGACAGTTCAACCAATGAGCATAGAGCTGCACATCGGAGAATAACAAGTGGTCGTGGATGGCAGTAACTATACACATCCACATAAATGTATGGTTTCAAAAGAGACACAATATTGTGGGATGTTTTTTGTCTACCAGGAAATTAAGGAGGTCAATTGTTAAACATCCAAAGCTACTCAGACAAAACTTTTGGTTGTATTTTGGCTACCAAGAAGGAGGGGTGAGGTTGTTCAGATGGAGTCCTCATCTGAGTTCACTGGCCTAGCAGTTAATCACCCTTCATTCCAACTTAATCCTGAAGAATTAGAAGCCTCTAGCTTCGAACCCTCATGGCTCCTTATCATAGTCTCTAGCTTCAAACAGTCAGGCATCAATTCTAATTGGCGCTAAGCTGACGTGCACATATTTGGCAGCTTGGCTCTAGCACCTGGTTCAAGTTTAGAACAACATAAAGCGTTGATACTTTGTAGAACTAGAAAGGGCAAAATGTTTGCAACAACATAGTGGATACATGCGCACTCTGTCATAGAAAGGATTGATTGATCCAAATTTTGCAAGAAATGTATTTAACTTCAGGACAATAATTTGGTTATAAAATTGTACACTTCTGTTTTTATCATCATTTCAACTTGCTTCTAGTCACCTTAATATCTTTTAACAAAATGAACACTTAAATACATCAACATAGATATCATGAACCACTTTGAACATCTTGAATTATAAATTAGATTTGAAAAAAGTAAAAGAAAAAAAGAAAAAAGAATGAGACTTGACCTTCTAAACCAACTACCCATATCTTTTTAAAGCACCCCCAATCTCAGCAGATTTTAATACTGGATTTCAAGTACGTATTGCAATTTTGATGGAGTGATAGATACGATAAATTGCAATTATGAATGATATTTCCAGCTTTTCGGTCACACCTCATTCTCCAATAGTCTTACTATGATTACAACATGATGGACAAGGCAGGTAATTGAACAGGTAGTCAAGGTTTCCTCTCTCTCTAAAAAGATTTTACAAATCATATTTTAATTATGGCATGGGTCATTAGGAAACACTTTCTCAGAATTGTTCCCTTGGCCAATTTTACACTCACTGCACTCAGTTATATATAAAAACTGATTTGAATTGCCACTTTTCATTCAATAAACTTGCAAACATGTATCATTTCATTTTCACCGCCCTCCAAGAAAAATAAGATAAAACCTGTCATTTTTTAGAATTAATAAACATTAACCTGAACCTACCTTTCACAGATGGTTATCATGCCAACAAAGTTACTGTACTAGATCCCTTTAAAGAATACATGTAGGAGGTGATACATTTGTTGATACACAGTTCTTCATGACATCACCAAAGATCATTAAATATTCTGCTCACTAACTGTAATTTACATCTTTGTTTTGATTGGGGGACGTTTGTTTGGACAGCGGAATAAGACATAATAAATGAAAATATCTGCCAAATATATTCTCATCATTCTCTGCATGATAGATAGCATGTCAAAGCAGGGTATAAATAAATAAACTCTTCATTTTGTGAATACAAGAAACAGCGGATCCCAGATATTTTCTTGACAAATATTTTTGGACAAGCTTTTGGTGCAGTATGTTATTGGAAACCTAGGGGAAAATGAAAACAGGGCATAAATAATAGTGTCATTTTGTGAATACAGAAAAAGTCAAACTTTCTGAATTTTATGAATACAGAAAAAGACAAACTTTCTGAATTTACTTAGGGAGAAAATGAATTTCTGCATGTAGTTTTGGACATGGATCATGTTTTATGGTTTTTATGGTTGAATAAACCAAAATGTAATGATTTTAATTTTTAGTTCTATTTTAACCTATTTTGGGGTATAACATGCATTCTCCATAGACTACATATTTTCAGGACGTAACAAAACACCATTCACCATACCATATTTATCTTAATATTTGACCTTTATGCTATTTTGATACAAATGTATTTGTTTATAAATCTGTAATAATATTTCATATATATACCTAGAGGGTAGTAGGAAAGGAAAACATGGTACATTAGTTTTTGATTTAGTAACAAAACAGTATATACAGTGGATAATATACATAGGCCTAAGGATATGGGAAAATAAACAAACAAAAAGCTGTTCAGATTTGACCCCTTTGCCCTAGAGGAACCGGGCGGGCTACATGTATATTCAAATTTTGTTGGCATTTCAGATTCTCAAAGGGAACGGGTTAATAGCCCCTCTGATCAAATCTGTTTCTAGATATAGAAAACTGCAGAGAACTGCTTATCAACTGTAAACATGTTTAAAAGGCTAACACAAAAACAAAATGTAGTAAAATGTTCCAGAGCTTTCAAACCAACAGGACATTTGTTGAAGGCTAATGACAAGTAACACAACTTATTATGGAATCTGATTCTCTCATTCAGATCTGATCTTGGCATTCAATCCTTTATGTCATTCTCACAATCTTTCTTTTATGTCACTCTCAATCAAACTAATATACCTCAAAAATCCCTTTTATCATGTTTACTCTCAAATTGTCTCTTATATTGCACAAATTGCATACACCATCATCAAATTTCTCCACTTACATGCAATGTCCAGCATTGCGTATTTGTGGATTGGTCACAACATACTGGAACGACCCAATTTGTCCAGTCCAGTGCAATTCTACCTCAAAAAGTCCCTTGAATCATTATTTTCTCTCACACTTCCACTGACATTGTACAACTAAAAATACAAAACAGTGACATCAAATGTCTCCACACTTACATGCTATGTCCAGCGTTGCGTTTTCGCTGTATGCCGAGCCCAGGGGATTGGTGGCAACGCATTGGTACGACCCAATGTCCAGTCTCGGGACGACTCTCAGGAAGAACAGCTCCCCGCTCGTCATCACCATCCGATGACCGTCCATGGACGATTCCAACGGCTGACCATCCTTTAACCACTGGGAATATCAATGAGATAAAGAGAGAAAATAACATGAAATCCATAAATCACAAATAGTACAGAAATCATAATAAGTAGAAAAATGACTGTCCATGGAAGATTCCAGATATCGATATGTTCTTTGGTGCACGCCAATGTATGTGGTTTCTCGCCAGTCCAGAAAAGAATCTGGTATAATCGCCATTTAGGCATTCCATTCAATTGTAAAGTATTTAAATGGGTTGACATAATGATGGAACTAAAACCTCATGGATCCCATAATAAACCGCCATTTTTTTGTATGGTTTGCCCTACAGTTTCCTGTACAGTGTCGATCAATCATGTTTGATCCAAACTACAACCATTTTCTTCAATTTTATTTGATCGCTAGCTTAATGAGTACCACAAGTGACTTTCTTATTGCTTATGTCAATCATCAACTTAGTTCTTACTTCTTTTTCGGTTGCATCTACTTTCTTCACATTGTTTCAAATTTGTTTGAACGATAATTCCAAGTGTCTTACTACTAGACCATGTCAATCCTCGATTAAGGTCTACATACACTGTCCATGATTTTGTTATCAACATTTTCTTCACTTTTGTTTAACCTATAAAATACCGTGCCCCCCTCTTACATGTTTCATCTTGATTGGAATGGCATCACCCTAGGAGGAGACGAGTTATTTTGTTTCATGTAAAAGTGGTAACAATATAGATTCAAAGTGTCAATCTCATCGCTAATGCAGGAGCCTTGGTGATTTGTTAGTGCCAAGTAGCTACGATTCATCATCCAATTTATCTCTGATTTTATTGTAAGTCAAACCGCTCAACAAAGTTAACCTTCATGTTACTTTATGTGCACCACCATGTACTAATGCTTCGGCCACTTCATAACTTGGTACGGCAAGGTTTATATTGCATTGCTCGTTCATTATCCAATTTCAAACCAAATCACATCAATTTGGCGTCAGCTCTGCCCCTTAGAAGGCGCAGTACATCGCTGTCACACTGTCTCCGGACTTAATGAATGAGGGGAAATTTCAGCCATGCCAAACATAAATCAAGGCCCATTATAGGGCAATGTCCAGCTAGTGGTGGGCCAACCAGCTTCAAGGGAGCATGCTCCAATTATGTATTATTTCAGGAAAAGATTTTGAAAAATTTGGTGCTGATTCGTTATTTGATGTCAGTTTAGATGCGTGTCCCATTTTCAAACATTTGTGGGCCTCAACTTTCATTTGAACTGAACAAAAAGAACATAATTAATGCAAGACATTTTTTTTCTTCTTTCTTCCTTCTTCTTTGCAAATCTCATCTAGTTTTGATGCCATTTAGGGGCGTTGCGTTTTAGGTCAACTAAAACAATAACATAACACAAGACATGATTTTCTCTCTGTCTCTCTCATTTCTGTTATCTCGTCTTGTTTGCTGCTATTTCGGGCTCTTAACTTTCTTTTTATGTCAACTAAAACAAAACATGGTATTTTTGCTTTCTTTTTCTCTTTTCATGCTATCTCCTCTATTCAGTTGCCACCAGCCTCCAGCAGCTAACCTTCCCAACATGCCATGTACCCAGCTGCCCAAATTGGCCCATAAAATACTCATTCCAACCCAATTTACCCTTACTGAGCAGAAATCACCTTCGCTAAGCAGGCTCGTTGGAAAAGCCATACACCCACAAATCCAATTTATTTGGGCTCGTTGAAAACAATCCCTAAATCCAGTCAAAAGGGGCAAAAACGCAGGGGAAGGTCTGAGGTTGCTGTTTAACCTTAAAGGTGATACGGATTCGTAAACCAGATTGCAGATACCTTGCACACAGTACAAAATTAATACACTCTGGCTCAGTGATATGCAGTGCAAATTAGCCTAGTTTAAACTGGTGAACAGCGCTTTAGCATTTGAAATAGTGCCCTCTATACCCCAACGCATGACAATCTTTAAAGGGCAATCTCTGTTATGTTAACCCTTTGAAAGATGACTTGATTTGGGTGTACTTGTGCTTTCTTCATGAAACTTGGTATTGTGGCAAGAAGTTAACCCATTCGCTTTGAGATCCTGAAATTCCTACAGACTTTGTACATAGTCCAACCAGTTCCCACAGTCCAGGGGTTGAGAGAATGCTTCAGGAATATAAAGCGTTGCCAAACTCTAAACATCAATGGGGATAAAACGTCATGACATATCCATCCCTTTAAGCGCTGCTGCCTCAACTATGTTCTTGTTTGCAGTAGATTGACTAGTGTTGTCATGTTGTGCTTCTTTGGAACCTCGCAGAGACAGAAGTGATGCATCAATTGAAAGAAAACACTTATAAGTGATCAACATCCTTCGCTATTTTGCCCCTACGTCATTAACCCTTTAGGAGCTTGATACATCTCTGGGGTCATGAGTTGGTGTACAGAGAATCAGTGTTTGAATTGCATGATCTCCACTAGATTAAAATCGAGACCAGTGTAAAATAAGTTAACTACACCCAAACAAGCACTATCCCATACTCATATTTCTCTTTACTATCAGTCCGTTGAGAACCGAGTGCCAGTGGTCTCTAGCTGTGATCTATGGAGGATGCGTGTTACATCAAAATCAAAGGGTTTTCAAAAGGGTTAAACAGAGAAAAGTGGAAAATAAGTACTGGTAAAGGTCAGAACCTAGAAGGGGTAGGTCTTTTCAGTCAATTGTTGTTTGCATTCAGAAAAACAATCTAACATTTGTGGGGAAAAGGCAAAGAGGGTTTGTGACACAAAGTACTTTTTATTGCACAAGTTGAAGGGTGGAAGGCCCCAACTATTAAAAAAACAGGACTTTCATGGCGATTCTCTTTTGAGGCTCTTTCTAGAAAGGCAAAGTTTGTGTGTAGCTTTCCGAAATGGATATTGTGACCCAAATATGTGAAAATGTGTGTGTAAATTTAATAAACATCCTTCAGAAATGTACAAACAATAATGATGAACAAATATATCATTGATTCAATTAGCCATAAATACATCCCAGAATGCAATGATCTCATAATTCAGGCGATACACAAATCATCAATATGGGATCATTCAAGATTTTAATGAGAAGTAAAATAACAAAACAAAAAAGGCAACAAATCAATAAATGGAGTAACAAATGCGCCATCTCTCTCTTTGATTTTGTTAATCTCTGAACTGAAATTTCATTGCGAGTTGTAATTATTCTTTTCTCAGATAATCTTCACTCTACTCATTCTTTACATCGTTAAACCTTTTTTCCCCTCCTTCTAAAAATAATCCCTATTTTACAAATGCTAAATGATTGTCGCGCCTCGGGCGATGCATCGTTTTGACGCCTCCAAACAACGCTAAATGAAAATTAATGACGTTGCGGTATCCGCCCCGGTCCCTCGCGGAATCGAGTTGACTTTCCGCACAAAATGACTTACTCTGACTAACCCTATCAATATCATTGGTCACAATACTGCATAAGCAGACTTATACATCGTATCATTACATTGCACTGGTTGTGTTAAGGCAGGGCCGTCTCAAAATAATTGCTGCTTTATTTTAAGATTGAGGAGTTGAGATTCTTCAAAGTTAATGGATAATGAGGGTCGGGGGAAAGGCCACTGGGTATTAAAAGAGGTCTGCAGTTCACATGAAGAAGTAAGAGAAAAGACAATTACATGTAGATAGAGGAATAAAGAAAAGAGAGGAGTAAAGAGAAAAATAATGAATCAAAGATAAGAAACTAAAAGAACTCACATTAGATGGAAGAATAAACAAGAAAGTGAAGTGAAAAAAGAAAAAAAGAAAACAGAAAAAAAGGAGGGCAGATTTATTAAGTGGGAAGTTAGAGAGAATCCTGAGAAAGCAAGGAGAGTGAGAGAATGTGAGAGAGAGATTTTGTTCAGAAAAAGATTGTAATGTGTAAAGGCAAAATGACAAAACATGAATGTACACATGAATGGGAGCTAGTATGACTACATACACCAGAATATACTGCTATGAATGAAAAGGAGATATTAACAAATCATCAAAACAATAAGTAGAAAAATTATTAAAGATAAAATCAGTTAAATAAATCAAGAATCAGACATAGAGAACTATAATAAAAACTGATGTCATATACATGTAGTAAATACATAAGGGCAGTAATTGAGCAGGAAATAATAGCGACACAAAATTACTAAAAAAAGACTGAGGGAAATAACTTAATGGCAGCCAATTTTCTCACGAGCTGTTGTTTGTATGACGCAAATTTGTCAGACTGATTAATTAAGAGACAGACAATGGCATATTATGTTTGAGTGTTACGACAGAAAAAGACAATTGACGCAGGCGTCAGGTTCTTCACTATTTCTATGATATCTTGACTGGTAGGGCCCATGTTTCTATTAATTATTTGTTATTGTATTTATTCAGTTTTCATTTGGTTGTATCCAATTCACCACAGGAACCATGATGTACCATACATAACTCTATGATACATGCACAATTTTGTAGGCAAGAGGTTAAATGGTTTGGCTTTCTTTGTTTTTATATTATTTGTTTTCCCTTTGTACAGTATTGCATTTTTCATGTTTAAACGAAGAAGAAGAAAACAGCAAGCAAGAACAATTGTTTCTGTTTCATAAATTCAAGATAGAAAAAGCAAACATTTTCCCTTTATTTGCATTAATTATGTTTAAATAACAATAACAATTGTTCCTGTGTCATATATTTCAGCTAGAGAAAGCAAAAACCTTCTATTTTCATTGCATTGTTTCTGTTTAAATACAAAATGAAAAAAACAAAAATGAGTAAAGAGAGTTATTGTCTCTGTTTCAAAATATTGAAGTAAGGGAATGCAAACAGGATGTCTGAGAAAGAAACTCATTCATTCACACCACTCTGTCAATCAACGTCAATTGTTATGTCGCCAGCATGGGAAAACAATTTCTTATAATGTGACAAAATATTTGACTTTCCAGCTTAATACATGTAGGTCTGGCCCTGTACATTGTGTTTGCTCCTTTGCTTTCATGTTGTGATTCGCAAACTTCTGTTTTGGTTCTATCTCTATGGCAACCACACTGTGGTTACAATGTAAACTTGAAATTAATTTCATTGACTTTCTTCAATATTCATGGAAGAAATATAAAAAGAAAAAAGATGGTGTGCTTATTATGTAAATAGTTACCATTTTTAGACGTAAGTTGGTGACACCATATGAGCTCATAATATAATGTTCTGTTTTCATTTTTACCAAAGTTTGACTGAGAAATGAACAGAAAATACTGGTTCATTAGCTGGCATGATTCATATGTTTGGTATTCAGTCTTAATACTGAAACATTCATAAACAATTTAAAAACAAAACAAATACAAATATTATTTAAAGAAGAACACAAGATGATAAAATATAGCTCTTCTTTAGGTCTGAAAGCCAGGATGCAGAATGTAGTGTGAATTTTACTGCTTTAAAAAAAAAAATTGTATAGCGCACTCTGAGTCAAATTGTCTATATTCTTATTGGAATCTGAGTCAAATTGTCTATATTCTTATTGGAAATCAATCTAAGCGCAGCATTCCAATAAAGTATCCATTGCCCAACGTATGAGTTTCAATGAAACTAATACCACTCTATCTCTTTGGCCCACTCTAAAATTACCACAAACAAGAAAGACCAGAGAAAGACATGAACAGATAAACGACATCTAGTTTGTGAACGTTGTGTATGGATTGTAGATACATGTAGCCAGACAAATTCTTATCTTCATCACAAGGCTCTTAAATTACCTAAACATACACCACCAGATCATATGCTATGAGTAGATATCAATACTTTCTCCAGTTTATGAGCATTTTGAACACTTGTAACCAGAAATAATTGATCTATACATCTAACTATAGAATGACCCGAACGCACACCAACGCACACCAACGTATCATATCGTATGAATAGATATTAGTTCTTCATCCAGTTTATGAGTGTTTCTGCGTTCGTGTGTATTTAATATCAGCATTCATGTACTTCTGTATTATCTCTTGATATCAAGTGTTGTAATATCCAGGGTACTCAGCCATGCGTTTGTCATGTTACCGGCCCTTAGGGCATGGGAGACAGTTTTGGCGATAGATGAGAAAGAATATTGTATTTAATACTTATTGCAACCTAGAAAATCTAGATGGCGTTCTTCTTTCCTATATTAGTCTCCGAACTGGAACTATGTCATTGCTCAGTTGTGAACTAGTTGATCGGAGTTCAGGTTTTAGGTACCGTAAACTTCTCATCTGATCTACAGTTACTGGAAGTTGAGGAAGATGAGGAGGAGGAGGAGGAGGAAAGGGGAGGATGATGATGATGTGGTGTGGAAGTAAAGGAGGAGGTGAATGAGGGAAGAGAAGAGGAGGAAGAGGCGGAGGAGGACGAAGATGGCAAGGAGGAGGAGAAGAAGGAGGAGGAGGAGGAGGATGAGGAGGAGGAGGAGGAGAAAAATAAGGAGAAGGAGAAGAGGAGAAAGTTGAAAAAGAGGACGAGGATGGGAGAAATAAAAAGAAGAGACAGACGGGCAGAGGATGAGCAATGTGTAGAGCGATAAGGCCGCTGATTAGAAACCCTTTTCAACACAAAACACATTTTTAGTGTCATTTTCTACAGGAAATCTTTAAAAGTAGCCTGAAAAAATAAATTTAGAGAGTAAAGACTATGGAGGAAAATAGAGAAAATGAGAATTACAAGAAGATAAAACAGACATCAGCAAACATTTTTTAAATGGTAGAAACTTTTCAAATTTTATTGCAACTTCTATAGCCCCATTTAAATGTAACGAAATGCTTGCTAACCCAGTTTGTTTAAAACTTTCTTAGAAAATAGATCAATACGCTGGAATAGGAAAGAGACATGGGTAGGTGTTGAATGTCTGGTTTAGGCCTTCGGGTTTAGAAGCAAATGATACTTAGGAGTAATGTGCAAGCCTTTTATAACTTCAGGGTGTTCCGGAAATCCAGAAGTTTTTAGATGTTTTAATCCAATCAATACAAAGTGCAACGATCCTGTGCACATCTTGAGTTTGCTTGGTTTTTATACTTGTTTGTATCAACAATTATGTTCTGCAGAGGAAACCAATTTTCAATTTAACTGGTTTAGTTCTGGATTTTGCAACCCTGACAGAGTTAATACAGGGCCCACCAGGTTCCTGTAGGCAATGTGTTAATGTGCCAAGTTCACTGTTATTAACCCGTTGCTTACAGGAACCTAGTGGGCTATGTACAAAGTCTACAGGCATTTCAGAATCTCCAAGGGAATGATGGGTTAACATTGTTGAAGCCAGAAGCTTTGCGATTGGGAGTAGCAGGATAGTTATTTTCTACGGGTTTACTGGAACTTGGAAAGATATTTTACTGACTTGATGAGACAAAAACAAGATTTGAATACTCACACTAATTCAAGGGATCGTGAAGCCGGTAGCAGGAACATTCTTTGCCATGGGTTTGATGGAAAGATATTCTACTGACAGGAGGGGAAATAATATGTGACCGGCTATAGCAAAACCCTGCACTTGTCCGTAATTCACGTTTTTAAGAAATTGGCATTTAAAGTTCACATAATGTGTGTGAAGACATATGATTGTAAAATTGAAACAATAATATCCTCCCCAATTAATGACCAATTAGTTAGAACAAAGGTTAAAATGACAGCGTGTGATAAGGCCTTAGTAATGGTATGAAAATCTACATTTTTATTTTTACCAACAAGTGCCAGGTTTTGCTATAGTAGGTCACAAGTAATAAAACAAAAAGGCTTGACCACTCACAGTAATTTCAGGCATGGGGAAGCCAGACGCTCGGCAGTTGAGGGTGGCTGGGCTGTTCTTGCTGACCGACTCGCTGGACGGATGTTCCGTTATACTCGGGGGCGTGTCCTCATTCCTCCGCCCATCCACACCAAAACCTGCATCAAGAAACAATAAGAAAGAAGAAATTATTTATACATTTTATTATCAGCAAATTAAATTTTGTCAATGTAAACAGATTTGCTGGACATGTATTTTGTTATCATTTGGGGTTTATAAATCTTCATTATTCCCGAGTCCTGACCATCACCACCAAATCTGAACAAAGGAAACATAATAAAACAACAAAACATGTTATGTTATTTTATTTTATTACATTTAAATACCCCAAAAGAAGCAAGAAACATCCCCTCATTTTACATTTCTCTGGGGCAAAATAATAGTTTTGTTACAAGAAACGATTTGTTTCAAGTGTGCACAACTATTACTTCAGAAAGTACACAGACAGGTTGCAGACACAGTGATACAGATTTATCTTCAAGTGTGAACGGAGCCCTAGCAAAGAATGTACACACATAGTTGACTGCAGACACAAGTATACATACTCCATACAGTGATATATGGTTATGACAGATGTAACCATCCATGGCCCATGAAATTAATGCACGGAAAAGGTTACATAAATCAACGCTCGAAATTAGCACAGGCCCGATGGCCCGGGGCCACCAAAAATTGCTGTCGGGCCAGTAAAAAACTCATAATTCCAATGTTTGCTGGCCCGATCGGGCCACCATGTGTTGAAACAATTGTGCACAATATTATGGTTCTTATTGCAAATTTGATACCTCACAGAAAATACTTGATTTGTGGTTTAAAAAGAGACGAAAGAGAGGTCAATAATGAACAGTTTTGTGTGATTTTTTTTCTTCTGCCGACAGCTTAGAAAAGGCGCAAATTATTATAATTAGCATTATTTCTGCCCCGCCCCCCATCCGATCCCATTTGTACAGCATGTTCCACTTGGGATAGGTAGAAGGATATCAAATTAATTCTGTTATCAGTTCAGTAATCCTAATCCTATATAAAACTTGAATAAATAATAGAAAATATCAAGAATAATATTTGCTATACTTGCGGAAATAAGTTAAGAGAAATGTTGTCCGATTTGTAAAAGTTTAATTTGTGTTTTTTTCCATTCTGTTTATCCCAACACCCCCGTTTTGTGAATGGAGCTTTCCAATTCCAAATATGGAATGTAAAAACATGTAGTGTGAGTGTGCATGCAATTTACGTTAGCATAGAAAGTTTACGATCAATTCATCAATGTTTGACACCAAAATGTCAACAACAAAAACCCACAATTTGAAAATATTTAATTTATGTGAGGTTTATAAACAATAATCCATGGAAAAGTGAGGTTAAAAGTCTGAAATGTGAGAGGATATTTTAATAATCGATCAAATTTGGTTCGCATGTAAAATTCAACATAGCCTATATGTCTGCATTGTCTACGTCTTGTGTTGCCGCCGATGTTGTGACTGTGTCCGTAAGTTCACGAAGAATTTATAAATGTTTGACTAGTTTTTAGCACCACAATTTGAAAAATGTGTCATTCATGACAGGTTTCAAAACAATATTCTACGGAATTGTGAGATTAAAAGTCTGATATATAAATACAAATTTCCATTATCAATCAAATTTGTTATGCATGTAAAACTCAATAAATCATGTTTGCCGTATTCGAAATCGGATACAGTAGATCGGTGACTTGTCAATGTTTGCAGCCGATGAATCGGCTTTTTGACTTGCAATTATTAGCTTAAAACACCACAATTTAAAAACATGTTATTTGTCTGAGATTTTCACATGACATTTACACAGAATGTTGAGGTCAAATTTGTATAATAACAGTGAATTTTCCACTTTTCCACAGTTTTGAATGTGCTATGAATTTTCTCGTTTTTTTCTTTTGTTTTTCTTTATTTTCCTCGGGCCAGTAGATTTTGGTTTCGGGCCACCAAAATAGGAAAAATACTAATTTTACTGGCCCGACCGGGCCACCAGCAAAAAAAGTTAATTTCGAGCGTTGCATAAATACAATAGATATCAGAGGGCGATTAAAGTGTTTTGTAATATGCCTGATATGTCTAGGTCATTTGATGGACATGTAGTGTGACTCAGGGGTGAGGATTGTGGGTAGACATGTAGCTATACAACATTCAATAGCCATGGTCATGGATGGATGGATGGATGGATGGATGGATGGATGGATGGACAGGTGAATGGATGGATAGTTAAATGGACAGGTGGATAGATCAATTAATTGATATAAAAGTATGTATATTGATGGATGGATGGATGGATGGATGGATGGATAGATGGATAACTAGATAGAATTAGAAAGATATATAATCTCAAATCATAACCAGTTAAATTACTCATACAATTATAACCACACATATATGGACAAATATCTCCGAATAATTTCAGGGAGGGAAATTGTTATCAAAGTTGACCAACTATGTGAACACTTAAAACAGTGAGTCCCAGTTATAACCTTGTGAATCAGCATGCAACTGACCCTGCAGTAATTAGTAATAGTTGTAACACAAGAAAAATATATACCGACTGTGTCCTAATAGTTCCTTTCAATGCCTGAAGTTATTAAATATATGAATTAAATAGAGTTACAAACTGTGTCGACTATTTGAGTGCCAGAAGTTTCTAGATACCAAGTAAAAAGAGCTGTAATTACATATGACTTTCTGGCTTCCAGATGATGAGGTTCAAGTTCAGGTCAAGTTCAATTTCTTATAAATGTCAAGTTCATTAAAAATATAAATGCAATTATTTAAAACCAACATGTGTCAAACAGTTCTAAAAATGAAAGAGTTTCAAAAACTACTATTAAATACTGCTAATCAGGACCAGGTGGTCTCTACCGGATTTGTGCATAAACACGTTCAAATTATTTCCATATTCATACTTCTAATGCTGAGAACTTTAAACCACACAATGAATCCATTAACAAGTACAAATTATCATACTTCTATTAACATATTAAAAGGCAATGCCAACAAACTACTAAATATTGTGAACACACTGGGAGAATTATCTGTATGACTATGAGTTACAGAAAATGCTAAACAAAGTAATTTATAGGTCAGGATTCCCAATTTAATCATTGAGAATCTTGTTACTGCCAGCTGAGTCCATTAAATGCATACAAATATTAATGGTAATTACAGCGATTTTTTCATAAATGACTGAATATTGCTCATTTATAGGCCAGGTGGACTAGTCCATACAAAAGGTAAAATGCTTATTATAACTTGCAACAAAATGTTTCAAAAAGTGTAATTTTTAGTTTGTGATTCATAATTCATTTCTTAAGAAATTAAATTGTATCTTGGTGAATCATAATGGTCACTATTCAAGTTCAAGACAGGTGCATTCCCCATATCAAGGTCATCAAGTTCATATCAATATTTGAATATTAGTGTAACCAATTTATTTACAAGCACTACAATTTGAAATTTGATATAGAGAAATTGAGTTAATACAAATATATATAAATAGGTGATATTTGTTCCAACATGAATAGAAGATGCACTGCCCCTTAACTTCCTTAAGACATTCTTTTCATCAACTTGGACTTCAAAATAAACCACAGCCAATATAACCAAACCACAAATGATATCTAGTCATATTCCACTTCCAAAGATATGAATGAAGATGAGCTATAAATCTAGCTTTTCACAGCTTATTGATAAAGAAGGAAACCACTACAAAAGGCAGCGACCATGCACTGCTTAGGGCCAAATATCTTATGAACTTTTCAGCAAGTCCTCCGAAAATATGACTACTAAATCGTCTCACACGCGTTCCTGAATAACACAAATCGCAACCAATAACAATATGACTTTATCTTCCTGCACACTTATTCATAAAGGACACAACCACAACAAACACAACAAAAGACTGTGACTGTGTAGTGCTTCAAGCAAGCAATCTTTATACAAAAGTGGCAGAATTTGTACCGCTTATCAAAGCCATAAGAATATTATGAATGACAAATGTGATTGGTATTTCATTCCCACACAGTCATCATTATGGTATATTCCCATTCAAAAGTGCAACTGAGCTAAATATACAAATAAATTAAGATACAAATAGTAAGGTATAGATGAAATCATTTTAGGAAAAATTGTCGTCAGTGTGACACAACTCAATGCTACGAAGTCAACTTTTTCTCTGACATTTTGGGTCAGTGCTAACCATAAGGCCTGCATTACTAAAAATCACTTTGCACTTTTTGTCTCATTCAAAGTTTAAATTTTAACTACTTTGAAAAAGTTGATGAGCCATGCTTATTCTATCACAATTAAATGTCAATAATCAAGGGTGAGTGTTGATATATTAGCAATGCATAGTGCTTGAAATTTGGTCCATCAGCATTAGTATTCATACATGTACCCAAACCCCCCCCCCCCCCCCTTCCCCACAAAAAAAATATTTTCATTATGAACAGGGGTGTTGAAAATATGAAATTGCTGTATTTTTTAATTCGAGTCGACTCACAGCCTTGATGCAGTGGTTCGACGACTCAACGCATTGGCGGTGCCGCTATATAGTACAAAGAGCAACGCAGATTGCTGCACAAATCTGAGCACTTTACCACATGGCTTTACAAATTAGCGCTCTCTTTAAGTTCTCTAAGGCCTTAAAGGGGCAGTGTTGTAAATGTATTTGATTGCATTGGTGTTTTCTTTCCTTATTGATTTCCTCAAAATTGTTCTTTATTGGTCATATGAGTGAAATGAAAAATCAGTGACATACAAAAGATCCTGATACTCGTGTGTTTTTGAAATGCATGAAATGTCCTAATAGGCACTTTGTCATTGAAAGTCGAATTACAAGAATATGCAGATGGGGGATTGAACTATCAATAATACAATTCTACAATGGCAATGTTTTTTTTTTTTAAATAAAGCCTTTCCTAAACCAATTCTTCTGAAAAATCATTAATTCATAATAAAGAATCATCACTATTCAATATTTCCTTGTAAAACATTTTTTTCTGCAGCAACCCCCTACCCCAAACAAAAACAAAGTTTCCCTTTAACCAGCATTGGAAGCAGTCATAACTGTACTCTACTTCGATGCTCCTTTGATTGCGGGACAAAAGCTTGGCCTGTTTTCGGCAGCAAGACGTCTTTTCCAAGATGCTTTTCTCCCTCTGGTAGACCCTTTTAGGGGTCAAGAATAAGACATGCATGCCGACTAACGCTTGGTAAACACCTAATTGAATTACTCCAACTACAGATATATCGTTTATCGCCAATTACCGACACGAGACTCGCCCGGGTGATGTGTGAAAAATTGTAGCATTTTACACATATTTCAAACACAGTCTGACCCCTTATTGGATCGTTCAAAGAATTTGGAGGAAAACATATTTTCCGTTAACAATTTTCTAATGGACGGTTTGCACTTGAGAAAGATTATTATTCTTGTGGCAGAATTTTCATCCTCCCCCTGTCCTTGTCCTTTCCTACACAAAATTGAGAATTCCAGAATTTAATTTGAAAACTCCAATCTATAAACACCTATGTTTGTGATGTTCTTATTTAACAATCAAACTGTTGTGATTTCCTGAACTTGGACAGAATGTTTTTCTGAGAAGAATTTGTAAATGAAAGAATTTTCATTCAGCTCTTATATGCTGAAGAATACCAGAAGTACTGGCAATTGACACAACTCTACAATGTGAATTCAAACTTTGTAAAGAACAAACTTTGTGTTAGATTTCATGAACAATAATATAGTTGTTAAGAATGGCTTTAACCTCCTTAATGGTGTGTCATTGATGGTAAACATTTAGCACATTTTAACATGAATGTCAAGATCATGTCCCTTCGGACCAAATATGGCATTGTCTGAACTGAGTGAAACATACTTGTTAGTTGACTCTTCATTTCAAACAATATGTTTGCAATGATAAATCAGACCCCCAAAAAATAAGCCAACTGCACCACTGCACCATCTAACTCTCATAACTAAAACACTATCAATTATCTCCTTATCTCAAACTTTCATCACTAAAACACCTTTTATTCATCTGCTTATCTTAGCATATAATCGAACAGTTGAGAGTTTGATCAACACACCTTTCACCACACCTGGTTGGATGGCCTTTAAAGGGTACCAACACCCAATATAATATTCTTATAAATGAATGGTAACATCTTCAGTAGTCCATTCCACCAACAAGTTCAGACGTTGGGCGCATACGTAACCATCAGATAATGATGGTTCCGTAAGTGAGGGTAATTAATTGTATTGTTTATGAATTACACAACCCTTTGCAAAGTGTTGATCATCTATTTAATATCACACAACGGTACCAGAACATTTAGTGATTTGTTGTACTTTGACTGATGGTCCCCTTTAATAAGGTAAAATAAGATAAGTTGTGTAGTGGGTTGAATAATGGTAATGAAATGATAATACACGAGGGCCAGCAAAGGTATACAGAGGGCCATGACTGATGATGCTACAACACCTTCATACCCTCCTTATCAGTAAGTGCTTCATTTTGCCTTGCCATTCTCACCATCCAAACAAATTTGAGTTATCTACTAATAGATCTTGAATTGCCATCAACACAGCTTCCCCCACCAACACTGGTTAAAGGTGGTTCAATGTCGCCACATAGTTTGTCTGTTATTAGCTGAAATAGTAATTAAAAAAATTGAAATATGAGATTCAGGATTTTGATAAATCCTGAATGAGGGTATTTTAATCTACCTTCTGTGAAATTTTGAGCGTCAGAAATCATGTGTAAATATGGTTTTTCTTCAAATAAAAATGATCATATTACAGCGCTTGAATGGACGCTGATCTTTAAAGCGGCCCGGCCCATTTTCTCCGCAACTTTAACTGTTTCAGCCATGTTCCAAATGTTTGGCACTCATTTTGAGACGGTTTTATAAGTCCAAATTTGACAAATTATATACCATTTTAAAGGTAATGACTTCTACTTCATTATCATGTGAAAATCAGCACAATAATTTTTGTTTCGACTTATTGGTCATTTTGTGGTGTAAGGTCACATATCATACCCATGCTGCCATCTTGCAAACGCCTTGTGAGCATTGCAAAACACACACCGTTTCATCATTAGTAGATCACACAAAGTAGCTTAATTACAAAGTATGAACCGATGTGTAGCATGTCTACGAATTACTATCTTTTAAAGTTATACAACTTTACTTTGAGAAGGAAGATGGGGCATATCAGAGAGATGAATCGACTATTCAATGAGTCTGTAAATACAGGTACATACAGGGGGGCAAGACCACCCCCCTATAGTACCTGTCCCTCTACACCTTTTGATCTCTTATCACTGAAATGCTTTCACTTATCTTCTTATCTAACCATGGCATCAACACACCTTTCTCCTCACCTGGTGGAAATGCACATTGGAGAGACTTCTTTTACTTCAACCAGATGCAATATTTCAACAATTGCACCTCACAATTTGTGGGAGGTCCCGTTCAGTCAGTGAGTTTAAAATGGTCACATCTTGCTTCTTTTTTTTCCACCTGATATTGCCCGCATTGTCAGTGACAGTTATTCTATTTAAATCATCTGCTTAAATTGAAATCAACAGAATTTCAGGGTGGAATTCCAATTCAAGATGAGGGTTTCTATCTCTCTTTCACATACTTTTGTTTTCTTGTTAACCCTTTTCCCTACGAGTTTATGAAATCCCCATAGACTTTGTACACGACCCTTTTGGTTCCCATGGTCAAATGCACACTATTTTCTAGTTCTAATTCATTGGCTTTGTTTCATATTCCCTCAAAGTGGTGATTTATGTGTGAATTGTATATATCACAACCTGGCTTGGGGAAACAAACACTGACTGTCTCTGATAAACACAGCTCACACACCATCATGGCTTTCCCACAATTACAGACAACATGTCTCTCCATCTCAAAGTACCGATCAAATCTTTTCCATGCTAGTCCCCCTAAAACATTACACAGTACAATTATTGGTACCCTATTAAACTAAAGAGTCACATTTAGTCCAGCTTCATCCCCAAAAGCACTTACACAGTAAAAATATTGGTGCCCCATTCAGGACTAGCCTTGACAATACTTAGCCTGGTGTCTATGGGACAATGCATGTTATATTAAAATCAAATGGTCTCAAACGGGTTAAAAACTTGGCCCTCTTAACCCCTTAATTGCCTACCAGAACATGTTGGGCCCTGTATTAACTATATGGGGATTGTGACATCTAGTAGGGAACAGGTTTAACAGTGTACATCCGTCCTTTAAACACTGACAGCTAATGTCCATCAGCTCACAGTTGGGAATGCCTGGAATTGTCTTTGATGGAGTGGCGTACAAATTGCACTAAACACTGCTCATCAGTTAATGCATTGTCCCTATGACGTTCGAGTGTGGCACTGGTGTTTAGCCAGACAATGCTGGACTTAAATGTCTGTGTAACAGTAGGATCTACTTTTAATAATTCCATGAGCTTTGTAAGGTATATTGTACCCCTTTAAAGGGACTTAGTAACATTGTCCAAATCCTCAAAATTAATTTTTCATTCTAGCGGTTCCCTCATACCTTGTTGTATTCGTATTAACAATACAATCATGGGACAGGTTTCGGTTTTCCAAATTTCCCTTTCGTTACAAAGATATGTACGATCGAAGTATTCAGATAAGAAAAACGCCCAGAGTTTTTCTTCTGTGTACAAAGTGAGTGCAGTGAGTTATTGAATATCACTTTGCATTTTCGCTCATTACTTGGCCATGCAATGTCCATTTGACTTGAATTTTTACACAATACCCTGTGATAAAGATAACAAGATGTGAGATAACAATAATATACATTGCATCAACCATTCATCACTTTTTGCACATGTCAACAAGGTTACTACATCCCTTTAACAGGTGTAAATGGAGAACATTTCCTTATGAAACATGATCAATGTTTGGTCAAATGTGACCCTGCAAATGGACACCACTGTACTATATTTGACTCGAAGTCATAAAATAAAAACATTGTTTGTTTCATATCCAAACAAAACTATTCTGTTCAATCCGATATTCGTGAATAAGTTATTTAACCCATCTCCTATTGAAATCTGGCATCAAGTTAAAAAATATAAATTGAACAACATGGGTACCTGGTGTACCATGTACTAACTCTATGTAAATTCAAAATCCTGCAGGCAAGGGATTGCTGTACATGTAAACCCAATGTTCTTCTTCTTTCATATGAGGCATTATAGAGCCTCTATGCAATATCACACAAATGTTGCAGACAGCGAATTGTGTGCCGGGGTCCCACTATTGATAATATATAGGTCTTGGAATTCAGAATTGGAAAATATGTCAACACCTTCCGCAATAATCTTTTTCTTCTTTTTTTCAGTTGTAAAGATCAAATGCAATCAATATTAAAGGAGTTCTTTACATAATCTAATAAATCAAAGAAGTGTGTCAAATTAATTCAAACGGGACTAGAGCTCAATATTCATTATGGTTCACCGAAAAACAAGGCACTCACAAATAAAAACTCAATACTATTCATACGTCAGCTTTTCTATTATTACAGAATATATGAAAATAGACTTTGTGGAAAAGGTGAACATTTCCATAATTTAACCGAGAAGTATTGCACTTACTGGATAAACTGAACGCTTCACTATCTCTACCAATTTTCGAAACCTTTTAGTTGACAGGCTGAGATATCAAAAGTCAAAACTAGTCTCAATCAAGATAGAATCTGCCAGATGTTTAAAGTTGAAACACATCTATCAATTTCTGCCAATTTGTCAAACCTTTCAATCGACACAAATATCGAAAACAGTCTCGCTCGAAATAGAAGAATCCTGATTTTTGACGTTTAAACGTAAGTGGAAACGCATCTATCACGCCATATATGCAACTCCATATTGATTTGTCCACGCATTGATCATCGCGATCTCTGAACTTTCGACGCGCACAAAGCAATAACCCCTATATTGATACATGGCTATTTGTATTGCTCCATGGGGCCTAGGGGGTTCTCAGCTCCTAAATACATTCCATCCATCAACCCATGCTTAAGCCTCTGACTGCCAAACATGGCGTCATTTCAGCCAAGCGCAATTTTAAAATGGCCGCGGGCAATGCGTCCATAAATTGAACTAATTCCTATCTGGTTTGGCTCATCAGTTTTTCATTTACTATGATCATACGGAAGCAACAAGTTTCTTTGTGTACACCAAATGGTTGTGCTTGTTTTTTGTCTACAAATATGATAACTACATCAATCCTAAAGCAGCTATTTTCTTTAAAACGTTTTGTTGCATATTTCTCCTTTGTCTTACATGCATGAACTTGATGAAAAAATAAGAATGCTTATTTTTTTCCTAGAACATTATCCTCACCGAGTACTGGAAATAATAATTATTATTATAATGACAACCCTAATAACTAACCCTAATGTTGATTTCATCTCATTTTTGTTTTGGATTTTAAGTATGATGGGGCAAGCGTGCTATTAAGAAAATATATATGAAATATGAAATAAAACATGACCCATTATTTGATGCAATATCAATATATGCCTACTATACACTAACTTACATGATGATGTATTTTTTTACTAGCATTAAATGTCAGATTTAATTTTATGTTTGCAAATATGATGCCCTGATGGGCAGACCTATTTACCTTTGATCATTCTGCCTTTAGCCCACCTGAATTTCAAAAGCAATTTAGCTTTTAGAACAATCAATTTTCATCTGACATTAATATAAATGGCAATTTTACTACGATATGAAACCCTATTTTAACCCATTCAGGACTGGTCCCAAAAAACATTTGGTCTGTTTTATATTGCAAAAGCATGTTGTACCAACAATCAATTAGTATTAAGTGGGTTAATATAACGTTTATGGACTCTTAGTCCACCCGCTGCATACTAAGGTTCCGAAAAACTCTATTTATTGTATTCATATTTTACAACAATCTCAACATATTTTGTGTAAGTATGCATTATTAATACATAGTGAAACAATCATTATATTTGCTAAAGCACATGTACATGTACATAACTTTAATTCTCCCGAGCAAAAATACACGTTATGTCCTATGAAATAGTACACAGTACTAGTATAGACTTTAAAAAATAAATGATTATGTTTATTGGTGATATGTTATTGACATTCCGATGCCCAGGTATTATACTTGTCCATATTATGATTACTGCCCACAGATCACAAGGATTTTGGCACTATTTATGTCCTTAATATTACAACTTAGGAGAAGGTTATCGCTGTGCAATGTGCATTGTAGATCATTGACATTGTTGAACATCAAACATTTATCTCGAGACATCGATGTAAATATGCGCCGTCATTAACTACTCTGAATTAAAATTTCCAATTATTCTGCAGTGTTTAATGTCAGGGCAGTTCCCTAAAGAGGGAAGACCACGTAGATAGTTTAAAGGAACATACATTTTTTGAAGTTTGTCTTCCTGAACTATTCAAGAGTATCCATGAACAGAACTGCATGACAAACAATTTTGATATCAAATTTTGAAATGATTTGGCCCCTTCTCTTATCTAAATTTGTATCCATTATGTAACAATGCATGCAAAAACAAATGAACCTTAATACATTAGCGTAAATCTACCTTTTTTAGGACCCACACTTAATTAACATCTACATAAACTTAATTAGAGATCAAATTGCTGATTATTGTTCATATTTCAAAATGATAATCAAAATGTTTTAATTTTAATTTGTAATTTTAAAGGTAATATTTGAAATTTCTAACCATGAAAGTCTACATCAAAATCCCAATATTCAGATATGCTACGAGTGCTACACGAGCTAGAATGGTCCTTTAACGACCAGCCAATTATCTGTCCCTAGTCATCGGGGACTCGTCAGCAAATGATCTGTGTCTTTCTACCTAATCACCTCCCCTACCATCAAACGGACAGTGTCAGTGTAAAACCAACATCTCACATCGACATGGGGTGCAGCTCACTGATGTACAACAATAATTGGATAAGGTACACCACGATGACCTTTTGGGGACACTTAAAAAAATTTTCTACTTTGTTTTCATTCCCCAAAAATGATATAATTTAACATAAATTATAACATGCATTGTATTGGTTGCAAAATATGTATTTTACCCAATCTACTCTGTTATTATTCCCACACCAATGACTCAAAGCTACATAGGGTACAGTGCAGCTCACTGAAATCTAACATCACTGGATAAAGTATACACTGAATTATTTGCGAGACACTAACAGATTCATGTTTTCAAGTCCAATTCTCTTAATAAGAATTGTTTTAAAAAAAAAAAAAAAAATAACTATTGTTGATTTACTAGTTAACTATGTATCTCTACCCAATCATCTCTTTTACTATTCACACAGCATCAAGTTCAAGATTTCCACCGAGTTTATTACAATTACTTCAATATTAAGAGGTAATTAGCAATCCATTAGTTGCCAAGATTGTATCTTTAGATAATTATTTCATTTAAAATCTTTCCTGAATCTCAAGGACAAGATGCCAAAAATGTATTAAATACACACTGAAAACAGATTAAACATGGCAATGAGCCCATTACTAATCAACGCTTACAAATTGGTGAGAAATTATGAACAAAGGCATTTTGATGGGGCAAAAGGTTAACCTTAATACAACAAGAGACTGGATACGAAAAGATACGAGAAACGGTCATTATCATACCCCCCAGCAACGGGGGGGGGGGGGGGGGGGGTCCTCGGTATTGAGTAATTAACCCTAATTTACCAATAGTTGCGGTAATTAGGCGCAAACACCGAAAAACACAAACTGGGAACAGTAATGAGGTGTGAATTGTGACGGGGATGACAAAACCAGGCGCACACTTGAGATTGAGGACACCACAAGTTCACACACGTGCGATGGTGGCAGTATGGTGGCGCTATAGTGTGGGGGCAGCGTGGCCGGAACAAAAGACTGCACAGATTTTTTAATGAAAATGAACGATTTGCACAAAACCACGAGGTTTTTGCCCCCCTGCCTTGACTCGACACGTTCTGAAATGCCTTATTAACAATCGCTCAACAGTCTCAACGTAAATTAACAATCGTTTCAAGCAGCGAGGCGTTATCGCAGTGTGAAACTCTTTTGGTGTTAATTCATGCAGTCCGTCAACATCAACGCACAGTCCATTATCATAAACTAAAGCAAACCTTGGAAGAAGCCAAGCTTGAGCTTAGCTTTGATTGGCGTTGATTACAAATAGAGAATTGTGGTGGCATTTCTATGAGTCTAAAAAGGGGAATCAGAGAAAAATTAAGACAAATCTAGAAAATTCAAGTTTTATGGCTTATTTACACATGATTTATAACCTGTCCGTCAGCAGTAATAACTTGTATTTTAATTTTAAACCCTTGCCTACCAGATTTTGCACTACCCATAGAGACAACACAGGGTCCACCAGGTTCCCATAGGCACTGTGTTAATACATACTTTGGCAGGTTCCCCCTGTAGTGCATGGATCTGATTTTTATTTTTTTTGCAATCTTCAACATCTTCAATTGAAGCCAATCATAGGGAGAGTCAACACTTTTATGGCAGCTATAAATCCAAACACAGACCATTAAAATGGAAACAAATGGAAAGAGCACAGTAAGAATCCAGTCAACATCTTCACAGATGCTCGCTGTAATTTGTAAATGTCTGTATTTTCCTTAAATATTGGATTAAAAACATATTTTAAGAGCAGATCAAACTCATATGTCACCAGCTCTGGCAAACTCAGGCTCATTGTGCATAAGATTATGTTACAAAATACAAACTAGATTAAAACCATGTATGTATACATATATAATTTCCATCTTCAAATCAATAAGTTTCATCTTTTCAACAACAAAAATATAAACTGTGCGTGACTGCACTGCATCCGTACTCATAAATACCATTGTATATTATCCTAATAACTATTTCAAGAAAAACATATATATGGACAACTGCATCATAATAGTATATACACATAAATTACAGTTCCTCGAAATACAAGAAAATCAAAATAGTTTGTTAAACACGTGTATGACTCGCACACATAAACTTTTATTGTGTTTATCATCTAAGAAATTATTTGATTAAAAGCATGCCGACTTCTGCCACACATGGCGGCAATGAAGAAAAAAACAACGGAGCGAATGGAATCAAAAGCATATTTTGAACGTAGGACAACTCATACGAGACTCGACAAAATAAAAAATATATTACCCACGCACATAAATTGTAGTTTATTTTCTCAAAACCTATTGGATTAAAAAAAACAAGCAAGGGCCGGCAGGACCTCATCCGCAAATGGCATGGCGGCGGGTGAGATGAGAACAACGGAGCGATCGTGATCGTCGTGGTGACAGAAAAATTCACAAACAATTTTCTCATGGAGGGAGGGGACCACCAAAGACAGGCCTCTTTAAAATATATTCCCACCAAAATTGGTCCTGACGTGTTTGTTTTCTTGAAACAAGGGGAGACAAACTGAGATGAATATTCCTATTGAATTGAATGACAGATTCGGGGAGAGATTCTCATAGACAGCTGGTGTAGATATCATCAAATGGAAAAAAAAGTGCAAACAAATAAAATTATATCAATTTTTTTGGTAAATGGAAGAAAAGGGTGACAGGAAAAGGAAACCATTTTTTTTTTTTTTCTGAAGACAAATAAAAAAAGGAAAAAAAAGAAGAAAAACAAGAGTTATATAAAATTAAACATATCAAAATAATTGACAAGTTATATTAAACTAAATTACATCAGATAGATAACACACGTAGTATAAAACTACAAGAATAAACAAAAGGATTATTCTAAATAAAGTATGTACAAGAACAAAATATATTTTAAATATATATATACATATACCGTAATAAACAGAAAAATATCAAACTAAACAAGAAGAAAAGTGATAATGACAAGACAATTGGTGATCACTGCTTATATGAATTTTTGTCAAGCCTGTTTGAGTGCCCCATACTGGTAAAATGGTAAAACAAACTGCCTGGTCAAACCCACTGCGTATGTTTGTATAGTAAAATAGTGTGGAGAGACACACAGCATGTGTGCATGTATGTTTGTGGGTTTGTTTGTGTGAGCAATTAAGGGTGTGGGTGTGTGTGTGGGGGGGGGGGGGGGGGGGAGGGGGTGGAGGGCAAAATATAATAAAACCAGAGCAAATAAAAGTGATAGAAGAAAATTGGTGATCTCCGTTTTGGGGAAATTGCGCTCACTGGGTATTGGCCCCATACTGGTAAACTAAACTGTTTATGTTTGTATGGTAAAATAGTAAGGTGCGGAGAAGAACAGTATGTGTGTTTGTACATTATGTGTGGTAATACTGGGTGGGACAAACTACCAATTTCTGTACTTTTACATTTAAAGAGAGAAGAAGAAGAAAAAAACAGTCCTCTTTTTTTCATTCTTTGTTTGCTTTATTTCCCTTTCTGTAGAAAAAAAATGACTTAAATTGGGTGCAAAGTACTTTTTATTACCCAGTAAAATCTACATAGACTTTATAATTATCTACACACAAATACTCTAGTTATATTACATGTATTTAAAAATACTCTGCATATATATAGTTTACCTATCCCTTTAAAAAGTAAAGGAGATAACACTTATCTACAAATAAAGTGTCATTGTCAATTATACATTCCTTTTCACATGGATAATTAAAGAACATCAATCTTAACTAAACAAACAATAAACTCAAATAGAAAACAAATATTTATTGTATTATAAGTTATAACAGTCTTCCCATTTCAAGCATACTGCATATGTGATATTGTCTATGCCCTATACATGTACTTTTACAACATCTTCATCACCTCGAAGTATCATGACATTCATTTGAACCCTTCTTCTCCCTGCTAGGGGATATCTCCAAACTGTCATGTATTTTTATCCTGACTATGATTGATATCCACTATCTCCCCTACATTGTCTGATCGCCCACAATACATGCCACTTCCCCTACCCACCATCCCCCCCCCCTACCCTCACAAGAGAAATCCATTGTACATCCACAATACATGCCACTTCCCCCACTCCTTTGCAAAAGAAAGGCATAAATGATGGACCATCCATTGTGCATCGGAAAGTAAGGAAACATTTAATTTGATCAGAGTTACCAAAACATTTGCAAGGAACCAGACTCAATCTCTGAACTGTTGTATAGTTTTTATCTTTACTATGATTGATATCCACTATCTTCCCAACATTGCCTGATCGGCCACAGTACATGCCACTCCCCCTATCCCCACCCACCCCCCCCCCCCCCCCCTCGCAAGAGAAAGGCATACATGATGGACCATCAATTGTCCATTGGAAAAGTAAGGAAATATTTCATTTTATCAGAGTTACTAGAATGCTTTTTTTTCAGGAAACCACACTTGCTCCTTATATACTATGATTGATGTCCAATATATGTATCTCCCACGCATAGTCTGAACGTCAGGGTAAATACATGTCGAGTTCCTCCCTCCCGAAGAGAGAGTTAGAAACAGTGGACCATCCATTGACCATCTATTGTCCACTTGAAAGTTTGGAAACATTTAATTTCATCAGAGTTACAGGAATATTTACAGGGAAGGCAACTTGCTCAGCTGTCACGTTTGTTATAAAGATTGATTTATATTATCTCTCTTTCTCTATTGTCTGAATGACCATAAATATATACAGTATTTCCTCACTCGAACAAAAATGGTATACTAGCCCAATTATGAGGCATTTGCCAAAATATTGGGGGAATATTGCAATCATATCATCATTTTCAAAACAAATGGGGCTGCAACCCCCTAGCCCCCCCCCCCCCCCCCCCCACACACACACACACACACATACAAATTGTGTGACAATAGGAATTGTGTATCCAAACATAGCAGGATAAAAAAAAAAAACAGAACAAGAAAGAAAACAAGTGTGTTTAGTAATAAGAAGGAACGTCCAATCAATCATATTTATTCGACTGGGCATTTGGCGTTAGTCCGCACTAGGGGAATCACCTCCAATGTCAATATCAAAGGGTAAATGGTAATTGACAAAATGCCCAGAAAATAGGGAGCGGACTTGGGGGAGCGTTTAACCTTTAAAGGGATGGATTAGCCAGTCTTATACTCAAAATATCTTAAAGTGGAATTGAATTGTATTCATCACTCTCCAGACAAAAGGATAAGAGCATACAAATGCAGGGTGAACTAACATACATGGAGGGATTCCATATTGGAAGACCTTGTGAAAGAAACAACTACAGTGCAGTGTAAAACAATGTAATCCTTAAGAAAATGTTTGTTACTTTGCTAACCAGTATTGGTATCTGGTTTGATGGGAAAGGAAAAACATATCAGAAAATATATATTCAATCTTCATGTTTTCACATTTTCAGTGTAATTATGTATCGCACTGCTATCGTTATTTCAGTGTCTTGTATTAAAAGCTCAGCTATTCCTGAAATGATGTCAAACAATTCAACTATAAACATCTCCTATAATAATGACACAACGTTCTTTCAGACACAACAAAATGAAGAGCTCCCTAAAACAGTGAACTATTCAAACCACCCCCTTTAAGCATAAACTTTGTGTAAGGGGATCATTGCTCGCTAGAAAAGTGTCCTCAAATGCCCGATTTCGCTCGGCGGATCAATTTTTGGCAAAGCTTTCTAGAAGGGACAATTTCCCCCCTATGAATATATCAGGAAATTTCTGTGAAACTACGAGGGTACAATGTAATTTCTCACTTGTAAATGTCATATAGAAGCAGGCAAGTTAAGTTATCTGTTCGGGCAAGTAAAAATTTGAACGTTTATGATTTCACTTCCTGGAACTCAGCTGGTAGAGAACAAAGTTTAATGTGAAGGTTTGTTTTCACCCCCTTCACCCGCATTGCCCCCACAAGCTATTTTTGTTTTAATGCACAGAAAGGGCATTGACTTACAATGTGGGAAGTATGGTTGACGATTTCATATATCAGACATGACTTGAATTTTCCCGTCCACGCAAGCAGAGAAAGAATAGTGTCGTCGTCTTTCTGAATAACAGGGATGAATAGATGGATGCTTCTTGGGAAAATGTTATCCAAAAGGGTTATCGTCCCTTCAAGACTATACTATGATAGATATGCCGCCACCCCCCCCCCCCCCCCCCCCCCTCATCCCAAGGCACAAAAAAACACCCACATTCACTCACACACACACACATACATACATACATACAAAGCCCTATGGGCGAAAATTCGCAAACTATGTTTTCTTACGGTGTTTATTATTAATGTTTTGTCTTACTATTCACCACACCGACGCAGACCAACTTTTTGAACTCTTACATACATACACAACTCATAGAAGAACCAACAAACAAAAGTTGAGCCAAATCAGACACCCAAAATATCAACCAAGATCATGAATCCAAATACATTTCTTTTCATTTGGAGATGAAACTTGGTGGAATGCAACAGAGTGAGAAGCTGTAATTGGCATCTGGGGAGACTAAATACTGCCGACAATTTGTCAACCGGCTGGAAATCGCTGTGTCTTGATTTGCGGTAACAGAATACTAGATAGAAAGGGTTATATGATTAGTGAGGCACAGCCTTTTTAAAATTTGAAATTCATTGGAAAAGGCTACCTAAACATCAAGGAATGTTGGTCAAATTATTATTTCTTGGGCTTTTTACAAGCATCCCTGCTATGCTCTTTTGTATTCATAAAAAATCAAACCATTTAATATTATTTTATTTTGGAATACAGCCAGAGTATTACAGGGGCCACTCCTGAATGGACTATACCCCTAGAAAGATGGGTTGTATCAGATTAACTTTCTCTCGAGCCAATTTCGCTGATCTGCTTAGCTCATCAAGAGATCAATGATACACAACACTGCTGTGAGTATGGATTACCTAATCCTGTTTAATCCTATTTACTAGCAGAATGAACTTCCTATCTATTCATTGCTACATCACACTTTTCAGGGGTCTTTTGTGTACCTTATTATGTGGAAATACTTTCCCAAACTCCCTTCCAATTCCATCCTCCTCCCCCAACAAGGAGAAACAAACCAAGCGATGCATAAACCAGCATATATTTTTCATCATAATATCCTCCAGTTAGACTCAATGTACGGTGTTACACTGGCTCTGTTTGCAAACAGCTCGATTCAAGTTCCAAGCAACGTTGTCCATCCGTCCCACCAAGACAACCCAACCCCCCCCCCCCTTCCATCCTCCTCCCCCAACAAGGAGAAACAAACCAAGCAATGCATAAACCAGCATATATATATTTTTCATCATAATATCCCCCTGCATGTTAGACTCTGGCTCTGTTTGCGAACGGCTCGATTCGAGTTCTAAGCAACGTCGTCCGTCCGGCCCACCAAGACAACCCAACCCCCCCCCCCCCCACCCCCTTTCATCCTCCTCCCCCAACAAGGAAAAACAAACCAAGCAATGCATAAACCAGCATATATATATTTTTCATCATAATATCCCCCTGCATGTTAGACTCTGGCTCTGTTTGCAAACGGCTCGATTCGAGTTCCAAGCAACGTCGTCCGTCCGGCCCACCAAGACTATCTGGAGTGGTTCTGGAGACAGGGAGCCTCGGCTGAAGTGTACACAGTAATTGGCACCCTGCTAGCACCAATATCAGAGCAATTTGTCACCCCTTATGATGAGGGTGGACAAGCCGCTTTGATATCGCCCTTAGGGGTTGGATTGCACAATTACGGTGGCATATTCAGGGGCTACTTAGAGTGGGGGGGGGGGGGGGGGGGTACTTAGCGAAGGGCAAAACATATCTTTTTGTTTACTTATAAATTTCTTTAATTCAAACATAAGAAACTGACCAGAAATATATAATGTGACTGACATTATTTCTTTCTTTCTTACACTCAAGTGACTCAATTGCAGCCAATATTGCATAAAAATGCAAAATGTATACTATAAGAATACTGGATAACAATCATGTTATATGAGTATCGTACAATTCATGTTTCAAACTTTCAACAAGGCTGATAAAATATTGAACGCACCAAATATGAAATCAAGATAATTAGCCTGGATGTATAGTTTTAAATATTATACATTGTTTGGCTTACAAGTGAAGGAGGGGCACAGGGATATGCATCCCACCCCCCTTTGCCCATCCCCTCGCCCCTAACCCCCCCCCCCCCCCCCCCCCCCCATTAGCAAGCTACTGCCATGTTCCGCACTATAAATGCCCATAACCGTTATATTGCCTGCCCATGAGTTATAATGCCCTAGGATATAATATTTATATTGCTTGTTACTACACCATAAATTCCCATCAGTGGCGCGACCCCAACTGGCTTTGTTGTGGTCAAACGGAGCCAGCATTTCAGGGGAGAAATAGCGCCAGCGGTTCAGGGGGGAAATAGTGCGAGTGCTCGCTTGCTAGGAAGAAAATAAAAATGATGTTTTCATTGCGGCCACAAGATGACTGGGATTGAGACACTTGATTTGTGATTGGTATTGACAGTGATGGTATTATGAGACTAATACCATGTTGGTTTACACAATAAAACTGGGAACGACTCAAGTCCAAACACCAAAGTCACTGTCAGCATATTTAGCATGACTGGGAGAGGGGGGTCAGATCGAGTCCCTCTTCAACTCTTTATATTCCAATTACTTTGGTAATTCTTGGTGAAAGTAGCTTCATGATAGCCATGGGTGTTGATACAATAGGCAGGAAGTTCATTGGGACTTGGGAGGAAGAGGATTAGTGGATTGGTTTAATCTAATCCCTATTCATCGCTTATAAATTGGTTTAATCTAACCCCTATTCATTGCTTATTGGTTTAATCTAATCCCTATTCATTGCACTTATTGATTTCTTGGTCTGTGTTATTTTGTGAATTTGGCACTCTTACAGGAAGCTGGTGGGCTGTGTACAAACTACAAAGTCTATGGAGATTTCAGAATCTCGAAGGGATCATGATCATGATGATAAGACTAGATGTTCATATCATGGGCCTATATTTAAATAAGTCTATGGAGAATGCACATTAACCAAAATCTGCTTGTCTCCAGTGGGTATACTGATATAGTTAATGTTCAGGTAGTATATGTACCCTCTTCATGATGCTTTTCATATGAACAAAACATAAAACAGTTGACCTAATTCTGATATGATTAACCTGTTCCCTACTAGGTTTTGCAATTCCCATTTGTATAATACTGGAACCACCAGGTTCCTGTAGGCAATGAGTTTTAAATATATGTATGTTGTGCAATGTTTCACCATGCGCAGCAAGATAATATTACCCTACTATGTACCCCTTTGAGAAATGAACACCAGATATGCGTAGCACAGATTTATGCTAACCCATTTAAGACTTTACCTGTATTAACCCGTTCACGACTGATTGCCAAAATTACTATCACATGCATTCTCCATAGACCCCAGCCCGAGTATTTTCAGGACCAGTCCTGAACGGGTTTGATATGCTATCTCCATAGACCATATTTTCAGTACCAGTCCCGATTGGGTTTAATGCACATTACATACACAAAATATGTAAATTATTCAAATAGCTTTGAAAAAGGGAATTGATGTCCGACATTTTCTACTCAACCCAATCAGGTCTAGTCCAGAATAAACTCAGGCAGATGTCTATGGAGAATGCATGTTATGCTAAACTTTAAAGTTAAGTAGCCTTGATTGGGTTAACACACAGTTAATGTACCCCTTTAATGTTGCTGTTCAAAATTGCGAACTCTTTATTTTAATGATGTGATTAGGGCTATGTTTTACATCCCTTTATCTCAACTACAATCACGATCATCATCATCATCATGCCCTCTTTTACACAGATTCTACTCTAAATTACATTGTTCTGTGAGTGAATCATTGCAGAATAATGGCAAGTTTGGGCAATTTTTAACGACTTCCTCATCCAAACACCATATGCTGTCAAGTTTTTGCTGGTATACACGGCTTTGCAGAGATTTTTCTAATGGTTCTCCCAAATATCAAGCCTTTGGTAGGTCATAGAGGGGATATATAGCCTTTGTCTACCTGCTGTTAATGGGTACTTGCTAATTTTGGAGGAAATATGAGCGAAGTAGGAGGAGATATTACTCTTGATGAGGCCATTTGAAAATTATCACCCCCGCACTTCATTTCGTAATAAACAATTGGTGTTTGATGGTTGATTCATGGCTAATTATGAATATGACGTAAGAAACTTGAATTTTGTTGGGGTGAGGGTGAGGTAAAGATAGGTAGCTCATTTACATAAGGGCAGCATATAGTAGATCCATTATATTGGTTTTGTAAACAAGTGTTTAATGTTTGTATGACTAATAGCAGATTTTACAAGTAAAATACCAATAAATTAACTAGACATCACTATAATTGAAAAAGTAAGACCTAACAAGAAGATTATTACTTGAAGAATGCAAATGTTATTGCCATTTGTTCAGAATCAGAAGAAATTGGATGAAGGATATTATTTTCGAATATTTCAAATAAAAGACAAACTAGGAACAGAAGGGGAAGAAAAACAAAGAAGATGGGAAGAGGAAAAAGGAAAAAAGGAATAAGAAATAGAAGAATACAACAAAGAAGAGGAATAAGAATAAGAATAAGATAAGAATAAGAATAAGAATTAAAAGAAGAAGTCCAAAAAGAAGAAGACAATGACACTGATGAAATATAATATGAACAAGAAAAGAAGATGACAATGATGACGACAATGATGACAAATAAGAAATATAAAGTGACCCAAGAAGAAGAAATTCATACCAGCAATGATGAAAATGACCATAACTAGAGAACCCCGGCCTAACTAAGGTGATTCATAACAATCAAGAAAGATCAAACATTGTGTGAAATAAACAATGAGTAAGAAGTGTCAGATCTCATCAAGATTACACGAACATGTACAAGCCTATGAATATTACACACCTACTTCAGTTAGGCTCAAGTGTAAATTGACTCACAATTAAGGATAAAAGTAAACATTGTTAAAATTCCTTTGATCTAGTTAACAAGCTGCTAACAAGCTTGTAAGTTTCACTCCTTCAGTAATTGACATGCTGACCATCCTTGTTAAAATGAATTTATGTAGCTATAGATACAAGATTGTAAGCTACTTAACAAGCTTGTAAACCTATTGTTTGCACTAATTTGGTTAACTTTACTTTGATACATGAAACAAGATAGTGGATGAATATTTGTTTAAACTTTACAAATTCATTTGTGTAGCTAGTTACAAGCTTGTAAGCTAGAAACTGGCTTGTAAGTTAGTAAAAAGCTTGCAAATTCTACTTGTTATTGCTTGTAGTGTACTGACTTTGTTAAATTTACTTTGATAAATAAAACAAGCTAATAAATTTACTTTTGTTAAAACCTTTGTAAATTGATCAATCATAAATCACTTATCATTTCATACACACAATTACAAATAATACTATTATACTATGATTTATGATTTCTTGAAACTAGTTTGTACTTACCAGCAATAACTAGGATACATATGCTAATCCAGTTCAACAAAGTATGTTGATATGCGGCCATTGTTTTATCAGCTTATAAATATAGATTATCCAAGAAAAATATACTCCAAAGAAGGGTAGGGTGGGAAGAAATTATTCCCTTCTCAAATCAGCTGACTTAAGTCTTTTACAAGACATGCTCGCTTCACAAGGTTATTCTCTTGATTTCAGAAGATGCAAAATGTTCACAAGACATAATTCAATTAGTTTGCCAAGTTATTCCTTTCTCGATTAAAAATATATGACTCTCTTAAAAATAACAGTTATCTGTCAACATTACATCATCCAGAAAAGATGTACTTCTGTCAGTTAAATATATATCTTCTCCTTTGCAGTAGAACACTTATAGCATCCACTCCACAACTTGCAAGAAACTATCCACAAATGAGATTCAGTCACATAACTTTCTGCGCACGATCACAAGATGAAAAGCTCGCTCCAACTAACAATCTGTAACATGGTGTTGTCTTCTCAAACATTCCTTTGCAATTCAGTAACTAATAATTATTCCAAAACTGTCATAGAGAGAGAGACAGAGGGTCAAGCATCACTCATCACAAGCATTTACAGAACATCAATAAATTGTAACGCAGGTACTTGTGATTGGGAACAATCCGTTTAGTAGCTCCAGAGATTAACCAGGGGAAAAAAGACATCCACTAAAGTACCGCGCTCGCAGATTAGCCGAAGAATAAATCCAGCACAGTTTCGTTCCGGAGTGTGAGTGTTACAGCGTTACAGCTTGCGTGAGATGTGTCTCTCTCGGTGGCTGAACGGCCCAATGAGCTCGCAGCCACTGAATGCTGCACGAGCGTGCAGTGCAATGCATGAGCGTCCAAGAGCGTGGGATTTTCGAGAGGTAGCGAATGAGAAAAGTTGTGCATAGAAAAAAGAGAGAGAGAGGGAGGGACAATGGGATGTTGGGGTACAGGTAACACACTACAATAGTGCATGGTGATGAAGTGTGCCTGTGGCTGGTAGTGTGTGGTAGAGGGGGAGAGAGAGTGGGGGAAAGAAATGTGATTTGAATAGTGGGACATGTGAGAGAGAGACTGATAGAGAGAGTGGGAAAGAGAAATGTACTTTGAACAGTGATGCATGGAACAGAGATAGATAAAGTGAGTGGGGAAAAGAGAGGTAATGTTTTAGGTAGCGGTAAATATAAGAGAGATTATCAGAGATACATAGAGAAAGAGATAATTAGAGGATTGGATTATGGGAAATAGTTATTTTTATTTTTTATTTGTTTTGGGGGGGAGGGAGGGATACGACTTGCTACTTATTATAGTGTACACCAATGTGGTCTATTTGCAAAATCATAATTGAGGGATATTAAGATATAAAGATAGATTGATATAGTGGGAAAGAGAGAGCCCAAGAGAAAATAACATGAATAAATAACAAAGAAACAAGATACAAAGCAGGACAAAATAACACGAATGATAACAAACAAAATCTGTGGGGAAAATGCATTTGAAGGATAACAAGAAAAAGAATACTATATTCAAATCATAAGAGAAAATAACAGAGGTTTTCTATTAAAATGCAAATATGGGGGAAACGAGGGAGAATGTGTAAGGGGAAGCATTCAGTTGCAACCCATCACCCTCCTCATCTGGTCCTGCAATCTCACTGATCTCTATTGACGGACGGGTCGGGACGTACATAATAGTATATACAGGGGCAAGATTGTCAATTGGCCGAAACGATTGCTTCGCCACCAAAACCCAAGATCCGTCTCGATCGTCAGCGATGGCAACCGTAAGCGTATCCCCGCGAAACGACACGAGCGTCGAGAGAAGTGTCGTCGTCAAGATTGTGTTGAGGTTCAAGCAGGGTTGTCACTTGACTCGCCCGCCGATCGGTTTCCAGATGGGGTTCTAAACGGCCGGGGTATCGGACGCCCACCACTGGCGACTCGGGTCCAAAGATATTTCAAAGAAAACATCACCTCGTCTGCTGCCGTTATCTTGGAAGGACAAAAGATCACTGCACTCTCAAACAATGTTAAACTGTATACAAGGTCTTAACTCACTCAGGGCTATTAAAGCTCAAAATATGTTTGACACCAGTGTACGTTAGAGAGTGGGTCCTGTTTTCACTCTATGGGGATTGCAAAATCTAGTACTAGTGAACAGGTTAAAATAGACACGACATGGATTCCTAGCAAAAGAGATGTCAAAATGGGATTGGACATTAAACAAATTAAGACGAGGTGAAATAAGAGAAAAAGGAAAACAGATTCTTCTCCTTATCCAAAACTCCAAACTGGTAAAAACAGAAACCCCGGCAGTGCTATGTAATTCCAGCTCCCACCGCGCTGATAAATGAACACCCTTCATTTCCGCTTTGCCTCTGCTTATGTTCCCCCTCGCCAAGAGGTTTTCCTTTTATGAATTTGTTGTTTTCCTTTGCAAGAAGTTTGGCTTTTTGATTCTTCCTCGTTTTCATCTATTTCTTTAATGTTTTTCTTTCATCTAAAGTTTAGTTGTTTCGGTAGCCTTGAGAAGGAGTCATACTTCAATCTTTCTCAGAAAAATCATATCACTGACACAAAAATGCAATAGTATTGACAGGAACTGTATACTAGACTGACAATGTTATTGTGAATCAGAGGTGTTCATAAGCTTAGGGGGTAGGGATTAGGGGTAGGGGGTAGGGGGGCAATTGCCTTTGCTCTAGATGATTCTTGCCCCTTGTTAATGCCACCTACCCCCCCCCCCCCCCCCCTCCATTAAGGGTGGGCACAAAAACCAAAATGCACTATCAAACCTGTGTACAGTGACCACTCAAGAAAAACAAGATAACTGGCCACTGTAGAAATTTTGTTCTAAAATTGTGTTTTGTTTTTGCAAGCGATCACTCTTGGTGGTCACTCTATGCAGGTAGGATGCTGCAGGTGATCGCATTTGGTGGCCGCTTGGGTGCTACAGACAGGTGGTCGTTATGACAGGTTTAGCTGTATAATGATTAGCTTATATTGTGGAATGTTGTCCCCTCCCCCCCCCCCCTCTCATATTGTGGAATATTGTCCCCCTCCCCCCCCCCCCCAGCTCATATTGTGGAATGTTGCCCCCCCCCCCCCACCCCCATCCCATTTTGACACTACCCATGCCACTGACATGAATACATCCCCCTAGGGTCTTTGTCTTACAAGCTGCATGCTGTAGCACTACTTGACTTCATATTTTCTTTTCGGTGGAGACACAATCTGATCATATCCGTTATCGATATTAGTCCCCATGTTATGAGGTTCCCGAGCTGCGTAATTTCAGCTCGCGCTGTGGTGCTTGTGAGCTGAGAGATGCTGCTCCACTACTTGTGATAACCAACTACTCCACCTCCCCAAATGTCAGTCATGTTCTTCACTATCAGTTTACCCAAGACTTTAAAGGGGAATTCTAGGCCTGATGTATTCATTGACTGTCAAAAGTAGAAGAATAAGAGGCGATATTGGTGAAAATTTGATCAAAATTGGACAAGAAACACAGGAGTTATGCCCATTTGAACATCATGTAAGAGCGATCTTTTTGAAAATTGCCCCAATTTTGCTCATGATCATATATATTCACTTCATTATAAAGCAAACATCACGTTACCTGGGTGGAATTACCCTTTAAATTACCTCAATGTCTTGGTTACCCACTCAAAGGGTATACACAAATCAACTCTACCTTAGGGTTACTTTAGATTTTAAATAACTTATATATTTTGCTGGTTAGGCATTTGGGTAAGTTATCAGTAAAAAGAAGATCAGAAAGAAACGGAAAAAGAAAGAAAAACAAAACTTTCACAATATTGGAGATCCCAAATAGGGAATAAAATAATATGTTTTATTTGGTGGCTCAGATAAATCAGTAAAATGTTACATTTGTTATACCAAGGATTAAGGATTTCCTACTGGAAAAACCTAATAAATATAGAGGTTAAATATAAAAAATAAAAAAATAAATGTATTCAAGCTGTAGTTGAAATGCATAGTTCTACACTAGTACAGTACTACTACTTCCGATTCTACCCTTTGTAAGACCTCAACCAACACAAGTCAAATATTGCGGAAGCTGTTGTATAGTGACGTCCATCGTTGTGCTACGTAGAAGTTCCGATACTTGATGCTGGGAATAAATCCTATTGACACGGGGATAAATATCAACGCCAAGACCTGTCCTCTGTGGCTTAGAATTGGGGGACAAGGGGGGAGCAACCCCCTCCCCATATGTGGAGAGTATTTCAACCCCCCCCCCCCCCCCCCCACCCTCACCTCCGAATAAGTAATGGTGCCCCCTTTGATAAGCATTGGCTCCACCTACCAAACCAATGTGTGAACAAATGGTAAATAATGTTTCTGGGCACAGGGTTTCTACCTTGTAACCTGATAACATTGCATGCCCAGCCACCTCCTCCCATATCTGACCCCCCCCCCCCCCTCCTCCCATATCTGACCCCCCCCCCCCCTCATTCTTCAAAGAAAACGAAGAAGAGGGCGGCCCTGGGTACGCCACTGTCCCCTGGTCTGTGTGTGAAGGAGGCATTACAGTTGCTCCTATCCCACAGAAGTTGCTTCCCTCATTAAAATTCCTCTACAGCTACATCACTAGTTATTATTTCTCTTTCTTCATCCTCAATTAACCCTTTCTTTTCTAGATTCAGGACTGGTCATTGACATACTCTGTATGGGGTAAGTATGTTAGCACTATGCTTTCTGCATATTCCAAATCCTCATACATATTTAAACCACTGAGAGCACTGAGATACAAATAAACAATGCAAAACAACTCTTGTTTTCCAGTTACCCATCAATCACATTTGAATAAAGAAAACATAATAAACTTGTTTAGATGTGTTATAATTCATGTGCATATTGTTTATATGTACTGGCATCAATCATTTTATTGTTTAGACAAGTTAAAGTTAGTATAAACTGTACTATAAGACAACAGGTATTTGATATCAGTGTAACATGCTTTCGGCATAGAAACCATCATGAGTTTGTAGTGTTTTGGACTGGCCCAAAATGGACAAAATAATTTCAAATGCTTCAATGCTGGAAGAGAACATGTAACAACTTTAAAATAAATTGTATGGATAGATCCACAGTGCATTCAAACATAAATAACTCTTCCTCTGTTGTAAACTATCAATTTAATTTAGACGAAAATGCAACCAAAATAGATTCAATGTGCGTATTCATACATCCCTATGTTTAATGGTTAACCCATCTAACACAAGAACATCTTGAACTTCAATTAACATGTTCCCTTGCATTATTCTGCAATTCCCATAGAGTTAATACATGGCCCACCAGGTTCCTGTAGGCAATGAGTTAACATCATTAAAATGATTGGCAATAACTAGGGGCATGTGTTGGACCATTAAAGGCAATTTCTCTTTAGTACAACGTAGACTCACCACGGACCACAGCCAGAGTATGTTCGGGGGGGGGGGGGGGGGGGGGGGGGGGGGGGGGGGGGGGGGGGGGGGGGGGGGGGCCCAGATGTCAAGGGGTTAACAGGGACCAATCAATTTCAAGAACACAGCCTTAAACAGATTCAATAGGCGTAGAGATGATTTGTTTTCACAGCCTTACACTGTGTCTCCCAAACTGCTCATCAGGATAATTCACGCTGATTTATATCACAAATATTTTTGTTCTCGCTACACGGTGCACACGTAGCTTACCATATTTCTTCTTTTCTCTGTGCGTGGGTTGTTGGTTGTATTCTCTCTGGGTATCGGGGTTAATTCTGTTTCCGCATCTGTGAGTACGCTGCTAGAATAATGATTTACATTTCAACTAGCGATACCCTTTTCTATGAAGAGAGTTTTCTTTGAATACCTTCAGCCCAACAGGACATATATTCTATTAAATTATATTTACATTATTTGTTTGGTTTATGCTGATAATCTATGTTTAACATCACTATTTCTGGAGCAAAATTGAGTGAGAATAAAGAAAGAAGAGAGGTTCTTTTGCACATTTGGTATGGTGCATGTAGTTCCTGGGGAGTTGAAATAGTGTACAACATGAATGGCCCCTTGGGAGTTGGGATAGTGCACAAGATAATTTATTTATGGTTTGAAGGTAGCTTTATTGCCCATGGAACACAGTAAAATGTTATAAATTCATATCACTATTTTGACTCGCACTTGTAATGATTCAATTTAACATATTCTTGTCAAATCTGTTCAAGACTGGTTTGTGAAAATACTCTGACTGTTGTCTATGGAAAATGCATGGTATAACCAAAAGTAAAGGGTCTCAAAAGGGTTGAGTTTTAGAACTTCAGCAATGTACCATCAAGTTATAGTTTTATGAAATGAAACATCTAGATCTGATATTTCAAATATCTATTTTGTAACTGACTAGCTAGCCACCATTGCACGTCTAAAGAGATTCCGGCACATTTCTGGCTTCCCACTCACAAGTTGTTAAAACGAGACTCATTTATTGCGCTTTACCCTCACTTGTAAGTTCTCCAACAAACAAAAGACGCAACAACAAAAACTCAGAAAGAAATCCTCTTTCTTATTCTATCAAAGCCCCCCAAATTCCCCCTTTAAATGTTGTATGACTTCTCCCCTAAAATAAAATGTTTTACATCTTTCAGCCTGGAGATCAGCAGTAACACTTCTAAAGCTTCTCTTTCCCTGCTTCAATTATTAACTTGTCTACTACCATGGCCACACACTATGTGTTGTGATTCTATGTTGAGTATGCAAATTGGCATTGGAAGGGTTCAGAAGGATTTATTTACAAGGGATTAATGTTAGTCCAACATTAAAACATGGCCAGTTAACATACAATGATAATAAGCCAGGGACTTTATGAACATGGAGGACATAACTCAGTGGCATAGTCCAGTTCAGCCGGGGTTGGGGGGGGGGGGGGGGGGGGGGGGGGGGGGGTGGTGGGTAGGGGTGTGAGGGTACGACAAGATTGCTTAAGTAATTCTGCATAGATTTCAAGACAGAGTTATAGAAAATATTATGATTTTGCACCACAAGAAGGGGGTTGCCATGTACATAAAACATGTTTTAAAAAGGTAAACAGGGGATGGAACACCCCCCCCCCTTCCCAATCAGTGTACATGCGTGTGACATTTTCAAAACATTCAAAGCATTAAAAACATAGACAGTCCATCAAACAGGCAGTAACAGTTATAAGCCAACAATCATGATGTCAGCTTAGGTTTGAGTTGTGAGCCCATAAAGAGCATACATGAGGGGTCAGAGGGGGCACACCCCCCCCCCCCCTCTCCCCTCAACAACACCTTTGCTCATCAGTATCACAACAACTTACATTCAAAACATGTTCAGTCCATCAGATAGTCAACAAATGAGAGCTGGATAATAACAACGTCACATTGGTTGAGAGTTGTTGTGTCCTTAAGAGGAACATCATAAAGTGACATGCTAACATTACCCCTCTCCTCCTTATCCAAGCTTTAGCAATCAATACATTCACACCTTTACATTATCATTTGAAAGAGGGACTGCGAAAGAGACATTTATAATCAATGAACGCACACAACAAGCCAGTTTAGGGCACTATAGGTTATATCCAACACCCAACCAATCGCCAATGGGACAAATAAACCAACATATTTTTAGTAGAGAGACGGGGACGGAGAAAGGGGGGCAAACTGCATGTGACACATACATGTATCTCTATAACAGTACAATCAAATCAGGAATCAAATTGACACTGTTAGCCATTTATAGCCCGGTCACATATCAACGGATTGCGTAAACGGACGTCAAACGGAGAGCTAAATTTTCATCCGTTCGTCTCTCCGTTCGTATGCGTTTCTTGTCTGTTCCTTGTCCGGTGATGTACGTTGTTCTATGTTTTGTACATAAAGCAATGGAGACGACTTTCATCACCGGATAATTTCACTTCGCAAATTTTCTATTCGTTGGGCATTCGTTTCCGCTATCCATTGATATCTGACCGGGCCATAAGTGCTCGTCATTTCTGCAAAGGTACCTTGATAGTATTGTACAAATGGATGAGAGACTACAATTAATTTGTTCCTTTTGTATGAATTTTTCTGCTACTTTGGCGTGAATTTGTAATTGTGTGTGTGAGTAAACTAATATACCTTATGACAACTTCTAATGTACACTTTGTATTAAAAGAAGATAATTCCTATTTTCATACTTAACTTTCTCCCGTATTAGTCATTTCTCAACGCTTTATGACTGAATGAAACATTGTCAAAACAAAAATCAATATTTCACCAAACACAGTCAATGAGAAGTGTGAACTAAATAAACACGTCCCCAAAATCTGCATAAATTGTCCACAAAAAGCCAATCACATGCATTGGTGCTTGCTTGTAACACATTCTTCACAAAAAGCGTGAACGCTATGAAAACTTTCCCCTTTCACTCACCAGAGAGTTCACACTGCCCCTAGACTAACCCGTATTGTAGGGTGGTACTGCGGGTGCTACAATCCCTTGCCCGGAGGCGTACCGCACCGCCACTGAATGCCCAGCGCCGAACAGTGGTTTCGGCGGCGAGAAAAGAAACAACGCTAGGGGTTCGGTGAAAAAACACTCACAGCCGCCCGAAAGGAGTGGGAAATTTATCAAACAAACATGCACATTATGAATGTATAGATCTCAGTTGGAAGAAATGGTAGAGGTGATGTAGCTAGGTGGGTGGTGGTGGGGGGGGGGGGGGATTGCCTTCCTGTGGCAATTTACAACCCCCCCCCCCCCCCCCCCCACCACCACCTTACCAATCTTGGATCTTGGGAGATAACAATGAATAACAAAGAAATACATAACATATATTTAAGACTGGAATTGCAAACATGTTGGCTGATTTATATGGAGAATGCATGTTATATTAAAATCTATCAGTCTTGAGCAAGTTAACAAAACATACACAGACGTTAAGAAGAAGAGACTAGTACCTAACCAACACAAATCTATCAAACATACCCCTAGGATGATACAAAAAGGGAGAGAAATCTTTCAATCGGCCATTCAGATTTGAACCGGGGAAAGCTGCACATTTTTTACACCTCTGCTACGTCTCTGAAAAGAAACGAAAATAGTTGGACGCGGCCACCTTGATCAGACGATGTAACGAGAGCATATGCACTTTAGGGGGGATAACACGGGAACAAGGGGGGATGTTGTGAGTGTGAACTTCTTCAGGAGGAGAGCTTGGTTGAGGAGTCAATGAAGAGATGGAGGTACAAGGGAGGACTTGACGGAGAAAATAAATAGAAATAGAGATACGCTGAGGAACGTTTGTATAAATATAGATATAAATGCATAATAACTCTGTGGTAAATGCAAAATATTGCAGGCAAGGGGTTAATAGTATTACTCATTGAAAAATGTTCAAATATTGTCAAAATTTCAAAATGCCATAATATATCCACACATAATGCTTTTGGGGTCAAATTATTAACCTTTTGATACTCATAAATATACTCATTATAAATATATCTAGGTAATTACTGCATATAAAAAGGGAATATAAAAGCAAACAATCTAGCAGATAATGAAGCCAAATTGCTTTTAATTCATCCTCAGAGATCTACATGTAGGGATTGGTAATTATCCCGTTCAATATTTTGATTGAGAGCAAAATTAACAAAAGAGGGAGAAATTACAAGTATGAAGGACACATAAATGACATAATATGGAAGTTATCATGAATAAATGAGACCTATTAGCCACCCCATACCAGTCCACCATCATCCCAACTGCAATATAGATATCTCCTCATATGTATTGTTCATCCTTGTTCATCAGTCATTAGTCTACATTTGAATTGTATGTTTAGTTGAGTGTTTGATTTCCTGATGATGAGGCGGGACTTGAGCATAAACCAACATTCAGGATGATTTCGATTTGGCATCGGTTGGATGTAGTTTTGGGATAACAATAGAAATGTTTGGTCTTGTGTTGGTCTGTATTCAATGCTCAAATGTTAGCATAAAATTATATTTGAAACCGAGACACACTACCATATGAAACTTAAACCAATACCAGGACGAACCCATGCACATCGACACCATATCGAACTCAAACCAACACCAGATCAAACTCTAACCAACACCAGATCAAACTCAAACCAACACCAGATCAAACTTAAACTGACACCAGATTGAACCCAAATCGACACCAAACTACACCCAAATCTACAGATTCATGAAGGTGTCCATTCGCTGTAGGTTTTAGTTTGGTCTGCTATCTGGGCGCTGTTCGATTTAGTTAGGTTTTAGACTCCCTAATTTGTAGAAGTGGATTCTTTGGGGTCCGTTTTAGCTTGAAATTGCCCAAATTGACTGCAATTACATGGTTAAATCTGGTTTCAAGCATATTTTAGCTTGAAATGGTCAAAAGTGACGGCAATTGCATGGTTAAATCTGGTTTAAATAAATCAATTCATACTTAACTTTACTCTCATCTCTCTCTTCTTTATAAATAAACAGTAATTTACAAATTCCATTCAGTCCCTCTGGAGGCATGGGTTATTTATTCCAGCAGAGGCCACTTAAGTTGGATGAGGAGATTGGTCTCAAGGCACGAATCACTGGCCTGAATTAAGTACCTCTTTGACTTAAACGGAAAATTGGTCTCTCTCAGGGGACTAAACGATTGAACAAGGAAACAAAGTACTTAATGTGCGTTAATCCCCCACAACAAAGTATTTTATGTGTCTGAATCTCTATCATGGGTGTGTGTTTTATTCAAGGAAACATTGCTGCGATTCCGAAACCCCAATCGAGTGTTTATCAAACAAAACATTGTGGGCAATTCCGAATCCCCATGCGAGTGTTTATTCAACAAAACATTAAAGCCGTGTTTCTGCTGACAATTTAATGAGAGGACGGTTATTTGGATAGCATAATGAACATGCTCATTAAAATCATTAACTTGCTGAAAAGGGTGGGCATTGTCCGCTGAGTGGTTTGGATAAACAGTTTCAAAATGAAAGGCTGTTTTCCAAACACTTGTCTGTTCCAATCAAAATACCCCACAATTGTACTCCAGGGGGGGGGGGGGGGTGGGGGGGGGGGGCGCAGTGATTGGGAATTTAAAGGCTGATCTTAACCCGTTCCCTTCGAGATTCTGAAATCCCCATAGACTTTGTACACAACCCACCCGGTTCCCGAAGTCAAGGGGTTAATATCTTAAGACCCTTCTAGTCTCCCAGTCAGAACTTTAACCTCTTCCTTACTGGATATTGATATAACCATCCTCGAGTTAATGCAGGATTTTCCAGGTTCCAGTAGGCAATAAATTACAAAAGGGAGTTTATTTGCTGATTTACCTGGCCATAATTCACTAGTACTGTTTCATTTCAAGTATTTCTTCAAACTTTTACAAATGTGGTAGATCTAAATATGCATAATGAAATATGTATTTAGGTCCAAGACTTGTTCAGGCTCGGCCAATGACCCCTGGAATATTTGAGGTAAACTATAATCTCAACTAAAAATGAATTATGATTTATATAAATAATCACATCGACTTTTAATACTATATTTTGTTTGTATTTCATCATATTGTTCAGCAGTTCAAAAAAGAAAATGAATGTGAATGTGAATGTGAATGTATTCATGTAATGTTTTACACCCAATTCCAACAAAATATGAATACACATCAATATGCAATATTGAAGAACTACAAAACTCAATTACATTAATTATATTCTTCCTATAAATGTTGCAACCCTCTCCCCCTCACTACATCTTCCCCCCCTCATCATCATCATGATTCTACAGTGATGTGCAGCCCTTTTCTCCATGCCCAATCACCCCCCCCCCCCCCCCCCCCAAATCCCTGCCACCTAAAAATAACCCTTTCCAAGGAAACGGCTTATGTCCCTCTCTTCGGCAAATGTCACAAATCCATTCCAATCTTAATCTCAGCAGATTTAGATACCCCACAAATGCCGACACATGGATGGGATGATGTTCGGCCATGTCGCCATGTAAGCCTCTTAAATGACTTTCCCCAATTTAAATGGAGAAACCCCCGTTTAAACCAAAAGAAAGACCCCATCGATCTTCACAAAGCCCTTTGAAAGCCCGGTAGCACAAAAGCGCCAAGAAGTATTCTTCCCTTATTCATCCCCCCTAAGCGGTCCGTTAGGGTACTTTGTGCCGACTGGGCGGTCACGTAACTCCTCCTCGCGCGACAACACTGACCAGAAGAAAGGGGGAAAAAATCAAAATAGCAATTATGAAAGAAAGGAGAGGATCGTTTTAATAACAATGGGATGAACCCTTTCAAAGGACACGGTCTCAACGGTCTGGTCTGGGGGCTCAGTAGAAGAAGAGAGAAAAACAACACAACTTTAATGCTCAGTTTTTTTCTCTGAATGCTTGAGTGTTTTGTTGCGCATTTCAGATATGCCACACTTTTCTACTCTCAATACATTGCTGTTTTTTTTCCTGAATCCATTCTGTTTTAATCTCAGTTTAATATATTGATTTTGTCTTTTTTTAAATGTAATACTACTGGTAATCATATTGCATCTAGGGTAACGTAACGATATAAAAACTAATACTTATAATATAAATAGGGGCTACATTCCATCATTCAACACTCGCAGTGCATTATTGACCCCTTGACTACAGGAACCGGGTGGGTTGTGAACAAAGTCAATGGGGAATGCAGAAACTTGTAGGGAACGGGTCATTAAAGGGCTATGATTGTTTTGTATCTATATTCATCTCCGCCTCATGGCCTTTACCTTTCCAACCCAACTCAATAGTTCTAATGCGCACTTCTCACTGGCCCAAATGTTAACATACATCTACCATGTTTGCCCAATACGCTCCATCTCCTATCAGATCATTAAATCACTTTAACATTCAATCTAATTAACGCAGACCTTGTGGATCTAAATTGGCAACATTACATGAATGATTGATCGCATCAGATGTCCTCTAGTCTCAAAGATGCCTGGATGTTTGGCCATTGACCTGGAAAATCATCAACATTAAAATACAAAACATTTCTATTGACCATCAATAATGCAACACATTCTCTAAGAGTAAGATTTAAAGTCACCGTCCAGCAAATGATGGACACATTAAAGGCATATATGTGTAGGTTATAAAGGGTAGTCAGCAAATTCCAACTCGACTCCACCGTAATCTCTCGAGGTAAACTGAGCACGATATGTGTTGGATCGATCGAAGAGCGGTGCTTCTAAATATCTGAACACGGGCCTTCTTATGAAATTGCATGCAGCGAACAGCTGGTATATGTATACCGAGCGAATTTCTCGAGCTGTCGCCTAAGGCATCAAACAGCGGCACTTTGAAGTCGGTGCGGTTAAGCGTGTTATGTAATATTTTCGCTCGTAAACATCTCTGATGGATCTCCATTCGACTAGTACAAACATTCCGAACGCGACTATTTTTGATGCATTTTTGACTCGGGTATTCGGAAGTGGGACAGTTTGCGATCGCTACTTATACCTGAGCCAATGGGGACTACGTACCGTGCGTAAAAGTGCGCAAGATGGATCCACGCGTCTAATATACCAGTCTGAATTCCCTTTAACAAGAAATAGAAGTGTTATTGGGAAAACACAATATTGGAATAATAATTTTGTGTATGCATTGGAGGTATTAAATATTCAATCTGACTTAAAACCTAAATCAAATTTAAACTATATATTCTAACAATTATATTTTGACATGTAGCATTTATGAAAACATTTTATGACAACTGTACAAAAACATATAAAAAATAGAAAGAAATACAGGTAGAGAAATCAAAGCATTACTTAAAAACAAAATTAGATTTAAAAGAATTTAAAGGAACACTATGCCTCAATTTTATGGAGAAGAATACAAATGGTCCCTAGCAAGTCCATAGTCCACGGTAAATGCTCATATAATATCTAAAGACCCCACTACATAATAAATTCTAAAATTCACTGCCATGATTTGCCCCCAAAAAATGAAATTATGACATGACACCTGACAGGCATTGACAAGAATGCATGATAATGACATTCAAGATTCAGTGTGAGTAAAGCCTTTTTTTCCCATTCCATACCCTGTGGTCATCATGAGAATTTCTTTTAACTTTTTCTCCATCATAAATGATCATCTTCCTCTTGTATGGAAATGTAGGGAAATCAACCTCCCACTCTCAATATGTCTTTGCTGCATTCAGGTATTGAAATCTCTTCACAAATCGTGTCTCACATCTAGCCCAAAGCCATGTGATATAGCTAGGGGCTAGGGTGTAGTATGGCCCATATTGAATCTCTCCCCTATGAGCTTTTAATTTTATCCTCATGTATGGAAAATTGCCCTCCCACTTTCAATATGTCTTTGCTGCATTCAGGTATCGCAATCTCTTTACAAATCATGTCTCACACCACGTCTAGCCCAAAGCCATGTGATATAGCTAGGGGCTGGGGTTGTAGTACAGCCCCCATATCGACAGTCATGACATGGAGTACTAATCGACCTAGTACTTTTGCCCTGGGGTCATATCATCTGCTTCATCATAGGATGATTCCTCATCCGACCTGGCATTTCTCACCATTTCTCACCATTTCTTATCACAGGAATTATTCATGCCGAGAAATCAGTGGAATAATTCACTCTTAACAATTATCATGAAGAGACATTCATAATTAGTATGGTACTGAAATCAGAAATGTACAAGTATATACATGTAGAAATGCCCAGTTAGCATGCACCAAAACATAAAACAAAATGTGTCATTAAAGAGATAGTTGAGTTTTGGTCAAACTGAATTTTAGTAACCAAAACCTGCACCATTACATTGCAAACTAATAGTTATAACCCCCACCATGCTCGAAAGGAATACACAATTACAAACTACTAAGTAAAAAGCCACAGAGTATAAGAGATCTTCAGATTTCCTGATACTGAGAAAAGGAAGAAAACAGTTTAAAGAAATTCCCTTTATTTTTAATGGATTAAAATATTTGTATTGTTTTTTGTACTTGATTGTATACAGAAAAGGAAAGGAAATCAATGAACCACTACATTAGTGATTCCCTGCATCTTTGAAGATTAAACTGGAAGAGAAGAAAGAAAAAGGAACCAGCATTTATTCATGAGATGCATACTGCATGCAAACATCCCTGCACCTATCATCACTACCCCCAGTGACTCAGCATATTGTGGTATACCCCATCTAAATTCCCACTTTTATTTTACAATTTTTCCTTCCAACCAAATTATCTTGAGTGTCTAATCTTTAATCGCTTGATTTCTTTCCGGGCTCATTTTCGCGATTATCGCCGAGACAAGCGTTACCTTTCGCTGCGTTAGAGCGGCAAGAGGACGTGGCGGCGTGAGTAATGGATTATTCACGGCAGGTGACGATGACGATCCATTGTCGGGGACGGGAGAGATGCGTTTGGTTGCGTGAAGGGATGCACCCATCAGCTGTAAAGATGCGCTGTCTGTAGATACCAGAACATGGGTCTGCCCATCGATGGCACACATCACTTTGAAAGGTGTGTCATCTTTTGGTATTGAGTCTTTTATCCCATCCGCATAATTATACAAAAGGTTTTCATGATCATAATATGGCTGAAAAAGAAAGTATCATACCCTTTTCTTTTGACTTTATACTTCATCTTGTGTATTTTGTTCAGTCAAGTCCCTTTTTTCCTGCTCTCCACCTGTCTGTCAGTCTTTCTGACTGTCTGTATCTCTGTCCATCTGTTTGTCTGTCTGTATATTCAAATTTCTAACATCGATTCTTATTTATACCCAAAGAAAATTAATACCCAATATTAGACAGCTCGACAGCAAAAACATAGACTTTACAAAAATTTTAGTTACACTTCGTTCATTGTTGTAAGACACAACTATCTATTTGTATCTATCCCCCCCCCCCCCCCATGCTATCTGTTACTTCTCTTCCATTACCCTTTTCCATTACCCTTTTCCCTTTCTACTTATTATATTTCTTCTTGCTTTTTTTTACATCCCTGGTGTTAATCCATCTTTCTAAAAGGGGTTCCTTTCATCATCATTTCTTCTTTCCTCTTCCGATTGTTCTTCCTTTTGTTTTTGTCATACTGAAGCTTTTTTGCAACAAAACTATTGTTTAGTATGTCTTTCTCTTATCCTTCCTTTCAATCTAACCCATTCTTCCCTCAATGAACTTTCATCCGCTCATCGCTCATCTGTCAGAAATAGTTCTAAGGAGCGTGACACAGTAGTCAACTTAGAGTCATTATACAGAAATATGTCAGCTGTTCCCCCACAATGCCTTGAAAGATCGGAAGAGCATCTTGCCAAGAATACCATGCAAAGGCACATATAGCGGCACATGGATTAGACATCACACTTTTGTGTGATCTTTTCTCCTTTAAAGTAATCCATTAACTTTGCCAAATTCAGCCCAAAATCGCTTGGAGCTTTTATATATCTTGTAATGTATAATATCTGGCTTTATATGGTTAAGTTCTGCAAAATTTAGTCAGTTTTGATTCGTAAAATCTCTCTCTAATTATGGAGAAATTTATGGTTTATTAATTCAAAGTGTCCAAGAACGATTTATTTATTGTAGTTATCATCAATGGGCAGTAAGTAATATAATCTGACATCAATTTTTGTTTTTCTGTCACTGGGTAATCAGCCTTTTTTTAAATATGAAATTATCACACCTCATTCAGAAGTATCTTACAACTACCTTGGTATATGATTGAGGCTTTAAATGTCACTAATGGAAAACAAACTTCTGAAGTTAATGGATAACTTTAATATTTCTAGGTAGTTGAAACAAAATCCAAAGCTCCACCACATGGCGGTACAGGCATATTTCTCACAAACATCCCTCTCATTCACAAAATATGTCATCATTTGTTTTACTCATTCCGATAGTACAAATGTTTCTGTGGATTTGACTTTTTGCCCCTGATCTTCATCTTGAGTGAAAAACTGTCTGTATTGAATTACTCAGACGAGTGGTATAAGTACATCAATTACAGGCTCATTCAGGACCCATTATAAAAGAATGGCGATTCAATTTGAGGGAATGTTTATTCTCATTTTTATTCTCTTGGCGATGTTCCTTCTAGTCATGACTCATGGTGTGATGTATGGCCAAGTATTGTCATTTTTCATGTTTTTTATTTTTACTCATCGACAGAACACAACGTATTGAATATGGCAACAAATATTGCCAATATCAAATGAATGAGCAAATATTAATTGGTAAATAACAAAGAAAAACAAAAATGAAAAAAAATGACATTACGTCTTCCCTTTTGTGACCTTTTTCACAATCAAAGCTTCCGTGTCTGAAAAAATAATTGAAGAGGAAAATTCAGCAAATTAAATAGAAATTCTTTTAAGCAGAATGAACAGATTTACTTTAAAAGACTTTGCACAATTTTCCTTTTGTTGATATATTTTCCCAATTCACTCTTGAATAGTGTAATTCTACATCAATATCTTAACACTGGTCTGTTTGCAAAGACATTTTATTAGTTGCTATGTTACTCTATGGGAGGACAAATATAATGTATGTTTCCTTCTCAGTTTAATCATTAGCATGTTCAATGTATCACACCTTTAGATGATGTGTATGGTTTATGGTTCCAATTAACTCTTTGCATATAGGAACCTGGTGGGCCCTGTATAAACTCTATGGCGATTGCCAAACCCAGTAGGAAACAGGTTAGATGAAATTTGCACTACCAATACAATATGCATTATCACATGACTTAGTACATACAGTACATGCCGCTGTTGTGTTATATTTTTGGATATACCATGGCAATATTACACCCCTGTGTTTGACAGTCAGATGATAAAACAGTTGTTCAATTTATTGTCGGGAAAATCACGGAATATTCCTACCCTCGGGATTTCAAATGCTATTTCGTGAAGAAAATAAGTCCCTCGACTTCGTCTCGGGACTTATTTACTCTTCCCTCAATAGCATTTAAAATCCCTCGGGATGTAATATTCCGTGCTATACCCTCCACCGCCATTTAACAACAGTATAATAGTAAATGAACAATCCTGTGTATGTAGTACATGTAATGCATTAGAGGAAGAACTAACTTGTTAGTTGCCAAGCTACTACTATATGGAAGGAATGTAGCATGTATAGTTCCTTGTAGCAAAGGTTAATGAGATGAGAATAATGTAAATAGCATCTTGTCAGTTGCTGGGGACCTTTCTGTATCAATCCACTTCAAGTGACTCTTGTGCCTGCTAATTAGCACCAAGATACTAACACTGGGCTTAATCCAAGAACGTGAGCCCAAAATAGCTAATTTTCAAATCAGATATTGGTGTCGACTGACACTGACTATGAAGTCAGTTCACAGCAAAACAAAGCGAAAATTAGAATCGAGCCGTCGCCGCCACTAGAACTTGACAGAAACTGATGATAATTTGTGTGACGCAAGGCCGACGGATTAATTGCAGTTTCATAGGGAATGTACCAAGTGATGATATTCTTTCCTTGAGCTTGTCACCGCGACTTAGAACAATCGCGCCTCATAACGCAAACAATCATATGCTGATTGGATTAGCGGCGGGCATTCTTCACCGTAAACTGAACCACTCCGCTTCATTGATACGTTTAACAGTGCGAGCTGTCTGCACAAATTTACGGCGAGCATATTCTCGTCAGAAACTAAAACACTCTGTTTCATTAATAGGTTTAGCAGCGCGACCTGTCAGTTCTCCTCATCGGCGAGTATTTTTGTTCGTCGGCCACTGAAACACTCGACTTCATTAATACGTTTACAGTGCAGAGCTGTCCGCGATAGTTTTAGGCCACATTCGTTAAAGAGATGTCGCCTGTTCTTCTTTTTAGTGCTCGCCCGAGCCCTTCCGCCAACGAAAGAGAGGATGCGTGCCGATATTATCTTTAGTGTCTTGTACGTGCCATATGGTTTATAGTTTGGCATGTCTGATATAATTATGAGCTCTTAATTCAATGCTTGCGTGTATTTTGGGCACTGGGTATGTTGGAGCATTATATGTTTCTACAGTACAGGGGTTATGATAGGTTATGTTGCATACATTAGCTAATCGCTCATTACCTTTAATGAAGCTAAACTAAGAAAGAAAACATTCCATGGGAAGGTGGTTGTTTTGTACACTAAAAATAACTACAAATTGGTGGTAATAGTTTCTAAAAACTTACAAAAAGTGGGTTACATTACTTAAATGCTGGAAAAAGAATATCTAATTCTCATTCACAAAATAGTATATTAATACACTGACATATAATAATAAGAATAATGAACTTCAATGTTTCACAGTGTGCTAATTCAGACCCACACATATTTTGTCCTTTACAAGATCATCAATATAATATATCATTCATTAATTTGAGGCCTTTTTTACTAAAAATGGGAGATTATTGATGAACCAAAGTAAACAATGTTAGACTGTTTATCTTTCCTGTAATTTGTAGTTATGAACAAAGGTTTTGAATTACATATTTCCCCTATAAGTTATAACCCATTCAGGACAGATTGATTTTGGTACAACATGTATTCTCAATAGACCTCAGCCTGAGTATTCTCGGGGCAGTCTTGAATGGGTTATTCAACGTGTAGGCAAGTTAACGATTTTTGCATTTTACCAACAAAGTATAATTGATATACAAACATAGATATATCCTATTGCAAATCAAATATACTCAACATCTTTCATGAAAAACTGACTCTTATTTTATCATATTTCGTAAGGAAAATATTATGGCACTTGATAAAGAGTGGTCACCGTTGTGTGTATACGCCGCCGAGTAAACCCCGATGACTAAAATTCCCTGCAGTATTTTGAATAAATATACACGCAACCAAGGGACGCGTACTTACATTTCACGCTCACTGATTTCATCAGAAGTTATATTAACCCTAATAATACCGCGGCATGACAAAGTCCATCGGATTATAACACAGTAGGCTGACCCATGGGGATCAAGGGCTTACTAAGATAGGTGTGCGTTACTCACACTTTTTGTACAGAGGAATGGATGATGAGTAAGATTGTGTTTTTCTTGAGATAGCGTGTCGTGTCCTCCTTTCGGAGGGATTCCCTCTATCTGGTTACTTTCTGAAATAATTTCAGGAGAAAGTCACCGGTCAGAAGGGGAGGATGACACTTTTTGTCTCTTCATCCCAGACAGTCTGTCGCCATGTCTCGGGTATTCCCTCCTCTATTCGGGGCCACTTCTAGGGATACGGTCAGTGCCAATTCCAAGTTACAGACCGTCACCTGGTCAGCTCTTACTACAGAAAATGTGGGTTGGGGGGGGGGGGGGGGGGTTGTCGGTTTGATGTCAACAGAAAAGGTAATTCAAATAAATTTTTGATCCAGTGATCCTCTCTTCTTCCTTTTATCGTTTCTATTAGGGGTTAGTTTGATGTCATTTCCAAGTTACAGCTGGTAAGCTCTACTGCAGTGAATGAGGTCTGGGGAGGATTGATGTTTGATGTCAAAATAATAAAGTAATATAAAAACAATGTCACAAAAAATGTTCCAGTGATTCCCTCTTATTCCTTATTTCATTATTATTACTTTGAGGCAGGGATCATATATTTGAAAATTCTCATTTCCCAGTCCATGTTCAGCCACCCGTGCAGGTGGGTGGGAGGAGAGATGGAGTAGAGAATGGGGAGGGGGAGAGGGAGGGGAGGAGGGTAGGGTAAGGGATGGGGGTGGATGCAAGGAAGATGCAAGGAAAATGCAAGGAAGTGGTGAGGAAATCCCTGCCATGCTAAAAATAGATGACTACATCATACACTTTCTAAAGCCAAGGAAATGTTTATATCTACATGGGTAGATGCATGGGATAGATGCACAGATCAATATATAGGTAGATGGATGGACGGACGGATGTACAGGTAGCTATATGTTGGAGGGTTAGGAGGAACTGCATAGCAGAGAAGTATGCCAGGAAATACCTGTCTTGCGAAATGTGCTATAAATACACAAGAGCATCGCAAATGCGTCACGGCACGTTCCGCAGAAGAAGACGACACTACGGAAGACGCTACAGCGATTGGACACATGGTTGGTTGGACATAAGGATCAATAATTGTTTAAATAATTGGGGAGAGGTGTGTGGCCGGGGAGGGAGGAGGGTACATACCCCCTCAACTTATACCTTAGTTCCACTCTAAACAAATATGTTGTTTTTTCTATATTGCAAGGTTAATATAAAATGTATCTGTTTAAAATAAATCACATCTATACCCATATAGTTTCAATATAATGTTTATGTTGGATGTTTAAGAAATATTCACTCACCTATGTCTCATTAATTACTCGCGTCATTGTTTTACATATATTAGCGGTATCAATGAATTGTAAATGTTTGCACTAAAGACATTTATTATTGCCCAGGTTTTCAGACACCCTAAAAACCCAAAACCCTAACCCTACCCCTCACTTCCTCCCCCTCCCCCCCCCCCCCCCCCCCCTCAAAAAAGGGAAGAGTATCCCTATCAGTCAAAACATCACATTTCACAAGTGCATGGTCTAATCACTTACAAAAACACACTCTACCACTTTTAATTCATTACTCATATGTTGGTTATATTTTAGGCCTAAAAGTTCCCCACCCTCAAGAAAAGAAGGGAATTCCTATCTGTCAAAAATCAGATTTCACACTAAATGGTCACAAGTAAGTTTCATGAGATTACTGATACGTTAAAAAAACATAGCCAGATGATGCCATATTTTCTGTAAAGATTTTTGAACTGCCCGTCTTTTAGTCTATGCTTTCAGACCTGTATTTACGTCCCCAAATCCTTGTAACTAATTGGCGTATGGAAACAAACAAAAACACAGTAAACCCTGTTTTAGCAGCCACCTGTCTAACCTACTCATAGTGGCCACCAAACATGATGCCCTGAAGGGAAAATAATGGTTTGGCAGTAGGCCACTTCTCAATCAGCGTGTTCACACACACAAATTTTCATCCCTTAATCATGACTAACGAAACGTCGTATAAAGAATCATGATTATATAAACTACCCGTACGTTCACACACACACAAACAAGATCCCAAAACAGGTGGCATTCAGCTGCACAAAACATCGTATAAATGCGCAGTTTGCTACTGCGCAGTGTGCTGTCTTTTTTATGTCTGCGGTCACGTTAAGCCCCGCCCAGTTATACGAGTCTCGTATAGCTAATCATGATTAAACGAATCGCCGGTTGTTCACACACAAATCGTGATTCTATAGTCAGCTCTCGTACGAAACGATGCTCAAACCCCCGTTTCATTAATCATGATTCTCTATACGTCGTTTCATTGAGTGATCGTTCAGACACACAATTTCCGACAATTTCCGTCGTATAGCTAATCAGGAGCCGATTCTTTAGTCAGCTGCTGATTAGCTATACGATGAAATGTTTGTGTGTGAACACGGGGTAAGGGACCACTTATTTGTTTCAGGTGGTCACTACATGTATTCACAGGTTTAGTTTATATTTATTTATTTTACTTGATCAGTATCTGACCAATGAGACTACATGTACATGTACCAGTAAGGTGTAACCCTAACCCTAGGTTTTTCCAAACATCGAAATAAATTCATTGCAATTAAGAAAATAGTTCTACAAATTACTACAAGATGCCCGAGGCATGAATTAACTGTTCTGGTTTTGCTGACGCTGTCAGAGCACACTCCTAATTTTACCCATCTTCTCAAAAAATTGTAATCAAAATATTTCATAGTGCATCAACCTTTTGCAAACAGGTCTTCCTTTTGTGGTTTAGTAGTGAAGGACCAGTCAAAGGGATCTCAAGTATTTGTTTTCTGAAACGACCAAACTCACTTGTACCACAAGTGGGTTTTTTTCCTCTTTTAGAATCAAAAGAGTTTAAAACCATTTTTTGTGTTGTCTTTGTTCTCTTTGTTAAACAAATATATAATTTAGTTTGAAAAGGCAATGTTTATTCTTCGCAAATCATTAGCCCAGGCAATTAATTGAAATATAACATTAACAAAATGCTTCTCCAATGAAAAAAAAGTAAAAGATTGTGATGTTTTAATGTTATGAAGGAATTCTGACAAATTTAGCACAAAGACATGTAAGCATGATGGAATTTATATCCATTTATGCACAGAGTGAAGAACAAAGAAAGACAAATAATTTTATCAAGGCACTCAAAAACACCTGCACAAGCTCATTTACATAACAACATGCATGTCCATCATTCTATTTTATATTCATTTATATTCGCACAATATAAAAGTAAATGTATAAATTAAGTAAAATGTAGACCAATATTTATTCAGCCTCTTACGACAAAATAATATCATGCTGTTAATTCTTTCTGCCCACTTTCACATGAATAAAGAGATCAATCATAAACGTCTGACAATATTTGCTAGATTACCCCCTCCCCACTGGCACAACTGCCTTTCATTTCCTCTTCATAACAGTTAATCCATTCATACCTTCTTTGTTCCACACACTTTCCACTTCTTATTTAATTAATTCAGTTCATTTGACACATTTTCCTTATATTGATACAATGAGACAATAGCACAATACATGAGCGCACATTGCACCATTGTGGCACCACAGGGGGACACTGGGGGGCAGCATGAGAGGGACACAACTTGCCTGCATTTGGGATGCAACAACCACCATGCGTGTTTAAAATGATGTGCAGATTCACAATTCCTAAATCAATAAATCACACCTTTTACCAATGTTGCCCCCTCCTATATGTTAGTAGCATTAACCCATTGCCTATGGGAGCCTGGTGGACCCTGTATGATCTCGATGGGTTAACTTATTCAGCTAGGACATTCATTTTAATTTTAAAACAAAAGTTTAATTTTGTTTTAATTTGTAAAGTTTCAAAATTAATCAATCCATATGCAACTTGTAATGTAAGGAATGTATTATTTATTTCTTCCCAATTTATTTATTTATGTTGGATCATTAGCACTTGGCTAGGTATCTAATTGTATGTTCATTGTACCCCCCCCCCCCCCCCCCCCCTTTCTGGCATCCCATCAATTTATCAGGATAAAAATGAGCAAAGGTGTGATTCCACAATTAATCACACTCACATGCAACCCACTAGTTTAGGATCATCTTTCAAATAATCTACCTCTAATTATGTTATTTAAAAACTGATCATGCTTAATTTGGCAACACATTTTCATTAAACACATTTTCATTAAACACATTTTCCTCTGGAACCTAAAGCAATTGCCCCCCTCCCTGAGTGCAATAAACACCTTGTGCGTAAATAAAAAGATAAATACAAACAACTACGAGCTGATCAATTAATTCCCCCCGATCAATACAACACGTTTACATCACAGCACACGCCAAACACCTTTACGATCTCAGTTCATACATTTATAATCCTCATATCACTTTTAGTTGATTCGGCAGCACCGCATTTTCATTCAACACAATTTCCTGTGTAAGCATGCATCACACTTAGCCCCTCTCCGTGTGATCAAGAAAATGTACGATACCACAATTAAAGGGATCTGAAAACTAAGTTCTCTAGGGGTTCTCATACACCTTGTATTTGTATTACCAATATTAGCATGGAACATGTTTTGATTTTCTGAATTTCAATTTGTTGATAAAGATACTAATGATTGTAGTGTTTGAATAAGTCTCCCTGGGAGACTTTCAATTGTGCACAGAGTAGTGCAATGAGTTTAGCAAGTCAGTCATATGACATTAATTTACTATGGAATTTTCAGCATCACTCAGTGGATATAATAATAATAATACTAAATTCAATTTGATATATCAGATCACATAAATACAAATGTTATAGACTCTTCACCATGTTTTTGAAGTGTCAACATATTTACTAGTTTTTACTAGTAGTTACTTATTTACTAGTACCCTTTAATCAAACACATTATACCACTCCTACACCCTGCAAGCACCTTTCAATGTTCACACTAATGCAGTCAGTTTCACCACCTTGGAACTCTACCAAGAAAATTCCGCTTGGTGTCCTATATGTGCGTGCATGCGCACCCGGCGAGCAATAAACGACCATCTTGTACTAACCAGGCGTAATTAACAAGCGGAAATCATCGCATCTTATGACTCACAAGACTACCAAGAGGGAGGAAAGATGTACGTTAGAAATTGGTGCTTATTTTTAGTTCTTTTGTCCTTTTTCCATGTCAGTGAAACTGTAAGAAAAAGGTATTAGAAATGACAGGGAGAAAATGATGTTTTTTCGAACTCTCAAGAGTCTAGTTTATAAACTCATGTTCCGCAATCTTAGTAAAAGCGAGAATAAATCGTAGATAGAGAGTGATAAAACAAATTAGAAATATCATCATTACAATTATTATTACAAAATTATTATTACAAATATATATATATATTTTTTGATATCTGTCAGGATGTTCCCTGGTAATTTTACCAAAACAAATATACTTCTTTAATTTAAAAAAAGAAAGAAATTAGAGACCCAAATACAAGACAAAAGTGGGAAATTGAACAAATATAACCAGGCAATCAGGAGGGAAATGAGAAAAAAGCACTTCCACATTTGCACGACCCCAAAGTGGACTTTTTCCGTCTATCCTTAACTCAAGGTTCCGTCTTGCCCAAATCTTCGGTCCTCTTCCGATGAGGTATTAATCAAAATGATGAGATCGCAAGGTGGCTGTTTTTTTTTCTTTTCCTAGGACGGACGATATCTTGAGATCTAAGAGAAAAAGTCGGCGATGAACAGATGATGAATAAATGTAGAGAGAAACAGATAAATATCCTTGGAAGAAACGTCTTATCTTTTTCACAAATTTTCGCTCGCGAACTCCCGGGTCATTAGTCGCGAAATTTATTGCTGACCAGAAGAATCACACCACATTAAACGGTTCCGCCGCGCACGCGGCAGACATTCATCTGCAATTTCTATTTCTCCCCTGTCATTTAGACCTCGTTCTCATTCGTCCCCCTCTCCCTACCTCCCCACCTCTCTCTCTCTCTCTCTTTTGCGATCTGGCTTTTCTTGTAGACACATACAGAAATGAAATTTGTTTGACAACAGTACAATTAGGTGCAATACCAATATAGCGGTGCCTCCGTTTTTCATTTTGTCGCGATATGATTTCCTTTCCTTCTGTCCCCGGTCCCTTGGACATACAGAATAGGGTCAGTACAGGGTCACGTGAGTGCGTGTATAGACCAGCTGGGAGGCGACGTTCTGCCGATTTCATTTTTGTTTCCTCTCTCTCTCTGCTCTCTTTCCCTTTCTCTCTTTCTTCATGTATTTGACATACTCCGTCTCTCTCTCCATCTCTCAATTTTTATTTATTTACCTTTCTTATTTTTTTCTATTTTTCTCCTTCTATTGATTATTTGTTACTGTTATATTTGTTCTATTCCTCAATCTTGTTCCTCTATTTTCTGGGATGCTTTCTTCCGTTATATTTTTATCCTTTCTTCCTCTCCGTTCCCTCCCCCTCACTCTCCGTTACTCTTTCCCTAGGTTGTTTCTGTATCCACCCTCCTCCTCCTCTCCTCCTCTACCTCCCCCTTTCCTCTCCGTTCCATCTCCCTCTCACTCTCCGTTACTCTTTCCCTACCTCTCTTAGGTTGTTTCTGTATCCACCCTCCTCCTCCTCTCTACCTCCCCCTTTCCTCTCCTCTTATTTCCCTGTTCTCTATCTGTCCCCTCCATTCTCATTATGCCCCCGTTACCAGAATGGACCAGCACAATTCTAAAGTCATTGACCTGTTTTTGGAGTATTTTAAACCACAAATCACTGATTGGAATCACCCAAAAAACCAAGAATCACAGAAACCTGCCGAAATAGATGATTGCCCTCTGCTTTGTGTCTCTTATAAGTCTGTGTTTACCAATCAGACCAGAACAAAGACACTAATTTTTATACATCAGTATCTTTTTTCGAATTCCATTTTTTCCCCTTTTCGATAGGCATATGGCTTTTATGGATGGATAGATAGCAAAGGAGAATTGGGAAGCATTTTATTAGTTTGGCTTTTGACCATTTAATATCAAAACAAACCTCGTTCGTTACAGAACTAATTGCATGTTCTTGTTTTGTGATCTGTTTGATTGGGGGCGGCATATATTCAACCTCCCATTTAATTGCTTTGTCTTCATTTTACGCATAGTTCTGTTTGTGCATCACCACAAAATAGCGCTGAATTAATAAGGATAAACTGTTGGTGGGTCGGCATTTTTACTTTGACATCTACATGTCAAGACCAAATTAACCACATGATGTACTTTTGTCTAAGATGGCAAAACAATAATTATATATATATATCTTAAACTGTCTTGCTAGCCACAGACATATGGCAAAATATGGTATGTAAAATTAAAACAAACGCATGTCATCAAATTAAAGAAATAGAACTGTTGGTAGGTCGGCATTGCTTCTTTGACATCTTGGTAATCACTTTTAGACCAACCACAAAGCACTTTGAACCAAGACGTTGCATACGTCATGCAAGACTTGGAACTTTGCCGAAGAAAAATAAATCATATCACTAAAGGTGGGTCGGCATACTTGCTTTGACAACTTGATAATCACTACCAGACCACAGCGCACTTTTATCCAAGATGTACAAGATGTATCAACCTTTCTTGGGAGGCATGACACTTGGTCGGAGACTTAATTTCTACCTTCCTTCTTTCTTCATTATGTTTTTACTCCAAAAGTATCTCACTTTTGGTGGGAGGGCAGCTTTGCTTTCACATTCTTGATCATGCATTACTTTCAGAAAAACCACACAATGTACTTTTGACCAAAACATAGCCTTGACATTACTTTCGTTCTGATTCATGTACAGTCTATAGTACATAGTCACCTTTCTCAAACTGGCCAAGACATGATAATTAATTTGCCCAAGATATCAAATCAACTTGATGGAGGAAATTTGGTGTTTTCTTTAAGGAATCGGTAAACATTGATGATAATACTTCCTGTTGAAAAGAGGAGTGTACTTTCTTCACATTATAATACAAAAATACAATATCATATTTTCTTTGCCTTTTTGGGTTTATTGATCATCACAGGAAAAAAGTTAATTTTACTTGTTTCCATTATGTTCATGAAAGCCAAGGTCAAATAAGAACTTCATATTTTTAGAGCATTTTAGAGACTATTCTATTCATTTATGTACGATATATGTTTCTTTCTTTATTAATTAGGATGATGCCATCTGTCAAATAGTACACATGTAGCTGGAATACTTCACAGGGAGTGGCAAATGTGCACAGAGCACTTTGGGCTACACATGAAAAGGTACATACTTTTTGCTCAATGTCTGTGTGTTTCTTTTTCTCTCTCTTTCTCGCCATGAAGTTTTATTTTCAGTTTTCTCTATTAATGTGGGCCTCAAATAACAAAAAGGTTGAGAAAACCCTGCTGATAAACCTTGTTTAGTTCTGAACCTTGAAATAATTTGGTCACGCTTTTCAGAATGTTGTAGTCAATCTCAAATGAGTATAATAAAGCCATTAGTCTGTGATATAATGGAGCAGTTACAAACATACAACATGAATGTGATATATAAAACACATCTAACAAAGGCTCTACTACCTGAATATAATATACTACATACAATGTTCTCCGTGAAAAACAACAACAAATCACATCTCGCTTCTTCGATAAAAAAGAGCACCTCTCAATAACTACATGTAGGATAAGAGAATCACGTAGATAAAGTTGGCCCCTTTGATTTGGAGACAAAACTAGACAATCCTTTTTTGTTGACTACGTTCAACAAGAATGGATTGTATTCAAGGATGGCCTCTCACCCAGCCTCAAGAAAGACAAGGTACATGCAGATATTACATCAACAGTTAATATCCGCACAAGTCAATTCTTTCTGGCTGCAGCCTTTGCGTTGCTTGGAAAAAAGCCCCCCCGAAAGAAAATGAAATGAAAGTCAGGGCCTGGGAAGCCTGGAGTCAAATAAATTTGCGGCAATCTTGGGCAATACTGGCATTGATCTGATATAATATGAGATCGCTGTAGGCCTATTGTACCATTCTACTATGTCTGCTAGACGTGAAGACAGAGTGTTAGTTATCTAGTCATATTTGTATGATAGTTGTATACTATCATTTTACTAAACTATAACACATAATGCTTGTTACCTATAGTCATTTTGGAATAAGTTGTATACTATCATTTTACTAGCTTGACTACAATACATATGCTAGTTACCCAGTTATATTAATATGATAATTGCATTCTAGTCAATGATACATATTGTTAGTTACCTAGTCATACTTGTATGATAGTTGTATACTACAGTGAAGCCTGAAACCTGTCTATAAAGACCACTTATTGGGTTGTCTTTAGCGATGGTCTTTAGAGAAAGGTCTATTTATATATAATTGCTTCCCAGGAAGTCATTAATGGTCTTTATAGGCAGGTAGTCCTTATATACAAGTGACCATTAGAGCAGGTTTTACTGTATTACATAATTTTACTAAACTATAAGGGATTTCTGTACATTGTCTCGTTTTCTAGATTATGTATTTTATGGCTTTAAGTTAAACTTCTAACTGTTACAAATGTGACTTTCTTGTAGCAAAATATATCCTATTCAGGACTGGACCCAGGAATACTCTTGGCTAGGGAATATGGAGAATGCATATCATACCAACACTGATTCATCTGCAATGAGTTAAACAATTCTATCCATCTTGTAAAGTTCCCCAACATCGCAATTTGTAATCCTGACTTCATATCTAAGAAAGATTTAATCTATTTTGGTGGATGATGAAAAAAGAAGAATCAAATGAGAGGTGATTTGGGGGTGTGTTGATCTATGTCTTCCAAAGCATTTCCTCTATTTCGGTCAATTTCTTAGTAAATTTGCAAAATGATTCCCTCGTCTACCTGCATTTCTGAGGATATCATAAGTTCAAGAATGTGTCCTTGAGAACATATTCAGAACAAGACAGAGACAAAATATCAATCAACTTCTACAATTTATTTCACTAAGTTATTTCCGTCACGTTCGAACGTAGATGAGGCGCAATTTCTTGGTAAATGTGTGTGTTGTTTGTCCCTAACCTACCCATATTTTGTGAGGATATCAATAATGCTCACAATAACTGCACCTTATACTATTCATCAACAATATTTTGACATTCACAAAGAAATCAAATCTTGAAACTATACATTGACAAAAGTTTAGGAATACACTTTATGGTGAAATACAATAAATGAATAGAATACTAACAAAAGCGTCAGCATGTAAATATATATTTGTATGTGCAATAAAAGAATAATATGAGTGTTACATGACCACATGTGTAATGACAATTCATTAGAGTTTAACTCCATATCATAATTGAGAAATTAAAGGTATATTTTGTCAAATAAAAACCCGAACCCTAGATACTTCTAGAGGTCATTTGTTTTACTTTCTGAATAAACTTTGCTTATTGTACTACACATGTATCTAGCAACGTTTAACACTTTGTTCACTTCAAAGTCCGCTGAAGCTATTTATTGCTAATAACCTTCCAGCTTTGACACATCAGTGCTAATTAGCGCTAAGCAAGTGGCCATTATCTGCCTAATAGTGCTACAATCAATTGATCTCTGCATGTCACTCCGCAATTACAGTTGGCAAATTGATGTTAAGTGCACAGTCTTGGTTAAGTGTACATAAATACCATGACGCACACAAGCTAGCGTGAAATAGACCCAACACATACTAATATGGAAAATGTTTGGGAAAACGGTACGGTTCAATAAAGGATGATGATGGTGACCATGAAGATGATGGTGATGGAGATGATTATTATTGTTATTATCATTTATATGACGATGATGATGGCGGTATGATGGCGATATGATGATATGATGATGATGATGATGATGATGATGATGATGATGATGATGATGATGATGGTGGTGATGGTAATGGTGGTGATGATGATGATGATGATGATGATGATGGTGGTGGTGATGATGATGATGATGAATATGGTGGAGACAATGACGATGATGATGATGATGATACTTATAATGATGACAATGATGATGATGATCATATTATCAATGCACAATCTTAGGCAAAAACTTAAGGTCAGTACCTGTACTTATCCATACTTGTTTTATGATGAGTGATAAATAGTTATCCCTCACACCTATAGATGACCTAGCCAACCAATGGTCAGTAATGGGAATGGAATTTGGACAAACTTGACCCAATGCTGACAGACATTTGTGTGTTAACCAGTTTCCTACTACATTTTTCAATCCCCATACAGTTAATACAGGGCCCACCAACTGTAGGCAATGGGTTAACCCATTACCTACTACGTAACACTTTGCCAACATGAACCTGGTGTGGCCTGTATGGCTGTATGGGAAATGACATATATATTAGGGACCAGATTTAATTCTATGGGAAATGAAATATCTAGTAGGGACCAGATTGAATACAACGCTACTTACTTTGATTTAGTACAAGTACGTATATTTTCTTGTTTTATCTTTTGTATCCTGTTTTCCAACGTGAACAAAATGCATAATGGTCAAGAGCACGTATACACAGACCAATCTTGGAATACATAATGCAGTTGCAGAGCAATAACATGTAAATCAAGTGTAAAACAAGCCGGCAACAGATCAAATGCCCATATCAGATCTGGCAGGTTTTATTTCAAACCTTTAACAGCTTTCTAGTTGTAAACAATTCGCTCCATATTCTATTTAAGACCTACATAAACGTCCCTCAGTTGTAAATTATAGCGACCCATTTCTTGTCAATTGTTGGCCCTGTTTTGATGGCCTAATAAAACAGACCCTGGTAATATATGAGGGGCAGGCAGGAAGGGGACTGGATGGAATACAAATATGTGGTCAAGTTTGCTGGACGTAGGTCTGATTTAGTATGGAGGGGTCACTCACTTATACCTCATACCGGCAGGGTGTGGCAATTCAACTGAATCGTTTTAATAGCCTTTGCTCTGTGATTGGCAGCATGGCTAGTATGCTCCACAGGGAGTTGTAAAAGTATATGCAATATCATTGTGTGGGTTTGAAATGTACCTGATGACCATGGGTAATAGTCATAATTTAAGCGCAGTAGAGTGGGACTAGGACATTAGCTTACACCTACATTTTACAAGAGGGAAGAAAAGCCCTTGAAATTGAAATTATTGATCGCAAAAAAAGAGGACAAAACACATGCAATTGTACCTGTGCTGTGCGCTTGTTATTCGGGCCCCTTTAATATGCAGAAAATAAGTATTGCCAATGAGACGGAATGTCCTAAATGGATAAAATCTATTTACGACAAATCATCTGCATTTCCAAAACAATTTAACACCGCCTGTTTTGTTAGCGCGACCGAACATATCATTACATCATTCATCACTGACGTCATCCAAATACATATAGTTTGATGACATTACAAAATGTGTTATGATGTATAATAATAATAACATAATCATATTTTCAATTCATATAGCGCCTAATATGTATGATTGATAATCATCTCTAATAGACATATTCCATAACGTTGTTTTTTCTCAATATAGGATCAGCTTTGGTCGTGGCCACTATAGGCAGGGTGGCTGGTATAGACAGGTGTCCCCCAAGACAGGTTTGAATATTGCATACCCCACCTCCTATATATATAATGATAAGATAAGTCTTTTATCACTCAATGTCATTCATATTTTTGTTTTACTGAAAGTGTAAACACATTCCCTCAGGGATTCTGACATTCTGATATACACTTTGTACATAACCCACAATGTTCCTGTATGCAAGGGTTTAAGCCATTACCTACATTATGTGAACCTTGTGGGCCTGGTATTTACTCTAGATGGGAATGGGAATGGTAAAATCTAGTAAGGAACAAGTTTACACAAGAAATGTTTCAGGTACAAATTCAAGCATTCCTGTTCTGGATATCTGTGTTTGAACACAGATTTTTTGTAGACATATGATGAAACCTTACCAGCCCTCCTCAATACATGGCTAATAGCCCAAGGGTCCTATTTAAACAGCTATAGAGATATGTGGGGCCAGAAAATATGGGTATAGATGCGCATCGCTTCTCTAGACTTTAATTTAGGACTTTGCTTGCCACCAATGTACATGTATACTGCCCTAATCTGACAAAAGGAAGCAACTGACAATTTTATTGATAGTATTTTTACTTGAGATATGCTCTACACAATGGTGAACAAATTAAAGTCACCTGACAATCCATTTATGAGAAATTAAAAGGTCAAAAGGAAGTAACTGCACAAATATCATAAAAGCCCTCATTTACAAGAAAACTACCAATTGTCAGTTGCTTCCTTTTGTCAGATATGTTCCCCTCATTAAATACATTGCAAAGAAGATTGTTTGCCATCAGTCTTTCAATATTATGCTTTGAAAATGGTTGAGATGGACAAAAGAATTGTATGCATACATATGAATATTAAGCCTTAGTATGGTATAAAGCAGTAAATATACAGTCCCCTGGACAATGCATACACCAGACAATTAGCACCATCTCACAAATGGTGTTAAAACATGACAATCACAGTCAGATTTATTGATAGGAATTACATCTAGAGAAGACTCCAATTAAAACAAGCTGGATGCGGACAAATATTGTCCTGTCTAGTTGGCAAACATTGAGTCTTGTCTTTGTTGATGAAAATTGTTAATTGCCATACTCGATTGACAAGAGGAGTTAACCTGTTCCCTACTAGATGTTACAATATATAGTTAATACATGGCCCACCAGGTTCCTGTATGCAATGGGTTAACCTGTTCCCTACTAGATGTTACAATATATAGTTAATACATGGCCCACCAGGTTCCTGTATGCAATGGGTTAACCTGTTCCCTACTAGATGTTACAATATATAGTTAATACAGGGCCCACCAGGTTCCTGTAGGCAATGGGTTAACCTGTTCCCTACTAGATGTTGCAATCCCCATAGAGTTAATACAGGACCCACCAGGTTCCTGTAGGCAATGGGTTAGCCTGTTCCCTACTAGATGTTACAATCCCCATAGAGTTATTACAGGACCCACCAGGTTCCTGTGGGCAATGGGTTAACCTGTTCCCTACTAGATGTTGCAATCCCCATAGAGTTTATACAGGGCCCACCAGGTTCCTGTATGCAATGGGTTAACCTGTTCCCTACTAGATGTTGCAATCCCCATAGAGTTAATACAGGGCCAACCAGGTTCCTGTATGCAATTGGTTAACCTGTTTTGGACTATCTGACAGTGGTATGGCATGTATTCTCCATATACCCTGGCCTTAGTATTTTGGTGGAATGGGTTAATTTGTCTTCTCTTTGTTGAATAGGATGTGGATAGTTAATTAGTGTCTCAGGACCAAGGGATGCCATTACTCACTTAGTAAGCAAACAATCTTTGAAGTGGATGTCTCTTAGCCGTCTCTTAGCCATCTCTTTGTCATCATTATTGTATTTCATGGTATTACATGGAGTTAACATGTTCCCTACTAGCCTCTGAAACCCTCACATGCTTAATACAAGGCACACCATGTTCCTGTAGGCAATGGGATAATTTCAGCACAAAGCATATTCTACTATAACCAATTTAGGATTGGTTCTAAACATACATTAGATGGGGTATATGGACATTTTATTTCTAACCAAAACCAAATAAGTGTACAACATGTTGAATAAGGAAATATTTCAGTTGAATTGTGATTTTGAATATCTGTGCCATGAATTCCCCCCAAATATACTTAGAAATATCTTTTAATATCTTTTAATAAGATACAGTGATAATGCTACATGTATTTCCTATGTATTTTGTTCTCCGTATGATTGTATCATCATTTGCAAGACTTTGTCCAACATCATCTCAATGTTAGACACACTGCACCATCCTCCATACTACATGCCCTACCTGACTTCTTTACGTTACTCTTCCTAATATTATTACCATTTTACGATGTTGTTGGTGTATATGATTCCTATATGGCTGCCCATCAAATTAACACAACAAAATGTCATCACGATCCAGCTAAAAGGCTTTTAGGAGAGGGGTCACACACATTGAAACTTTTCTCACCTGTATTCATATGCTCCCCCCTACCTAATAATCATTGACACCTTTTGCACTGGCAATGCGCAAATCGCTCCCACCCTCATTCGATTGGTCTTTTCTCTCATATAATTTCTGGCAATTTTAACACCATCTTACATTGTCGTTAAACCAAACCCCATTGTGCGCAATTTGTTTTGAAAACCCTGCCTACTGCTTTTGAAAAGATGTTGTTAACACCGAGAAACCAGCTAACAATCTTTGACGCCTAAATTCATCTGCTCTCCCTAACCTTTTAAATGTAATTCTTGACACCTTTGTTTACAATGGATATACACAAACCATTTCTCATCACAATTTGCAATGCCCTATACAATACACCAACACCTTTATACATGTGTAATACACCAAACCCATTATATGTAATTGATGTTTTGATGATTTTGACGATTGCCATATTCTGGTATGCTGGCAGCCATCTGGGTGGCCAAACTCAACATATTTTATATGTAAAACATATATTCAACCTACAAAAATACACTATAAAGTATTGACTTGCTTGAATCATAAACATCTTGTGAATGGATGCATTTGTATATGTATTCCTCATGTCTATCCTACATTTGACATAAGTACCTCATTTTGTTAATTCATTATCATGTATTTGTGTATATTTTATTTTAATTAACAACAAAGTGAATTATTTATTTATGAAAGTACATAGAAAATGGAAAAAAAATGTTTGTTTGTGGCAGGGGGGGAAAAAAATTGTATAAATTCACACATAAAAATACAATGCACACGTACATATATACATAATGTACGTACTAACATAAAACTACTTTTCTTTTTATTTTGTTTTCTCATTATCTATGATGTCGCTTTATTTTGTCTTTATATGGTGGCCCCAGGGGTGCAGGCACGCACCTTAGAGCCCACTCTATGGGGTTGTATAGAGGGGTAAACATGGGGTGTAGGTGATCAATATGGGGAACACAATGGGTGCATGTGGTGCTCATGTAATGTACCCCTTTAATTCACTCCCTTCTTTCATGATATTCATGCCATATGCTTTATGTCACAGTATATCTTCCTTTAGTGCGATCTTGAACCATCTAGCTTCATTGTGTGGGTTTGAATGAGAGCATATGGCTCGATTACCATTGAGAATTAAAGCTGGGGCTGTCTTGTTAAAAGCCCTCTACTAGAATTGGACTGTAAACTTTCGCTTTTGTTGCATTATCATATCATCAGTTCAGAAATGGAAACGTGCCAAATCACTTTTTGAACTTTGGAGATAATCATATATTTCAAGTATGGTATCCTAGCAGAAATCAAATTGAGCTCGCTTCATATTGTACAAATATTCACAGCATTAGAAATAGCTACTCTCTGAAAAGTTGTCATCACATAGAGATTGCCCCAACCAACACAAGATGATATAACAGAACTCAATTTGTCAAACAATCAACTTTACACCTTCTCTCACAGTATGAACAAAGACATAACCATACAGCATACATGTATCATTAAAAGAGAGGCACTTGGATATTAAACTGGCATTTTTTCCTGTGTAGGACATACATTGACTCAATATTATGTCCAATGATGAACTTGATTTAGAGGGCAGTACATGTACCGACAAACATAATTCACTTGAATTACAAACAAACATGTTGCGGAGAATTAAACATAGATAGAGAGGAAGACCATAACTGTTGCAGGGTGGAGTTGAATCAGTAGAAACTTTGGGCGGAATAAACATACTTAACGGACAAGTGTTAAAAATCAATACTGAATAGGGCTAGACCAAGACCGATAAAGGCTCTTAGTTGAAGGGCCATTTGAGGAGATTTATTTGTGTACATACAAATGTACTATTCCTAGACATGAAAATATGAACAACAATCGTCTTGCGAGCAGTAGTAAAAATAGGATGATGATGTTTGAAAGGGAGGGTAAATTTGAGGGGATAAAGAAAGGTGTAAAGATGAGAGGGGGGATCAACAGAGGTGTGAAGAGCCGTGTTTAGAAATGGGATTTAGAAGCGCGACTTGTTCATATGTAACCCAACCTCGGCTTCCTCGAGTGGTGGGTTCTTGAAGGGGAGTTTGGTTGAGGCCTTTGTGAAGGAGGGAAGGAGGGGTGAGATTGCCGGGAGCAAGGGCACTTGCCAGGGGTGTACTTCTGGGTGCTGAATAGACGAGTGGCGCCCCATTCATAGGTATATGCTCCTCCTCTCACCCCTCCCCAGTGGAAAGATACATGGGGGCTTAGGGTGATTTAACCCTCAAAATGCCCACAAAAGAGCCCCCGGAATGCCCAAAAGAGTCCCCTCAAATCATAAAAGAACCCCCTGTAAACTTACATAGCATCCAATGCAAAACAAAATTGTTATTGCGCTCGAAAAAGCTCGAAAAGTAACCCCCCAAAACATATATTTCAATTGTTTCCCTGCCCCCCCCCCCCCCCCCCTCCCCATATTCTCCTCAAGTTGCTTTGGACACTTTCCATTCACTTTCACTGAAGCTGCTTGCCTTCTCCACGTTTCCATTGACTAGACTCGCTAAATCACAAAGGTCTTTCCATCCAACACTTTTGCCAGCAATTGTAATAATTCAACCCAGGAAATATGTCTGCATAGTACCTTCCCACATTTATTCCAACACCCCTTTTTACAGGAGGGGGGGGGGGGTGCTAAAAACATTCCACATTCCACGTGACCCCTTTCACACACTTTCTCTGAACCACTGAATATGCACATCTTTTCATCCAAGATCTACACACTATTGTTATAATTCTATGAAAACAAATATGCATGGATTTGCACCTTCACAATATTATTCCAAACCAATTCCCCCCCCCCCCCATTTTTTAGGGGGTGGGGAGGCAACACTGTACTGAATACTAATGTCCCTCTGACCTCTCTTCACTCACTTTCTCTAGTGCTACTGCATATAAAAAGGTCCTCTTACCCGAATTCTACACCAATATTGTTATCACACCAACCCAGATATGTATTCATTATACCTTCAGCAAATATGAACCTCTACAGAGTTGCCATTCACATTATGATCACGTTTGCTGTATGTCACCCTACCCAGATCTGCAGTATATAAATCTGTCGTGACAAAAAAATACTGGAACTTCGGGAGCATTTGGTGTAAAATATCATTCCACTCTAATGTGGCAGGGATATGGAGAAAGATCAGTCATAGATTTGTTTTCATTCAAACATATAGAGAAACTGACCAGAAATATAATGTGATTTAAAGAGGGCAAAGAAAATGGGATTCCAACAGGGATCCCATTTTCTTTGCCCACTTTTAATCACATAGATTTTTTTCATAACACAATGAAGATGGTTGATTCTAAATCATACATGAGGCTGCGTGTTGGAGTTTTTTTTTCTGTAAGTGTGAAGGTATTTTGTATGTTGTGTACATGAGAGCATACATGAATGTTCCTGTGTGTTTTTTATAAACTGAAGTCTTAACCCATCAATGACATATTCAATTTGCGATAACATGCATTCTCAATTGACCCCGGCCAGAGTATTTTGGGAACCATGCAGTCCTGACCAGGTTAACCTCCATATAACTTGACCTACCTTTAATTTTTGTCCTTGACCTTTTATTAATAGTTATCCTTTCCCTAATATGGGTTTTTTATTAAAAAATTTAGCCCATGTAAATTTGATCCACACTCTATATCCACAGGGTAGATAACACGTCTTGGCCTTGTACGAGAACGATCTCCAAACGGGTTTCTTTAGCGGCTCAATTCTATGGCCCCTCTTGGCACCATGGGTGTGTTGTCCGTGTAATAACACAATAGGATTGTTATTTCTTGGGAGTGTAGGGGTTATACAGGCCTTTGAATGTCAACAGCAGTTTTTATCATCATCAGCCAACTACCGGCATCCAGGGATTAATGAGCCAAGATTAGATCATTTTTTGATGATACGCTCGATAATGAATTTTCTTGATGAGACTGCGGGCTTGTTTACCAACCGCTATAATTTGATGGCTGAACAAAAAAATGTACAAAATTTTAAGAGAAGCGTTTCATAATGAGGGGAAATTTGGCGTGATACGTGTATCCTGTATCGGTATGATGGGACTATGCTGGTTAGATGGCGCCGAACAATGGAGAATTATGTGGGAATTTTACAATAGCCTATACAAAAACCTATAATTGGGCATATATGACATGACTTGACTATTTTGGACAAAAATGGAAATTGTTTCAAGCATCTCGCAATAGCCTTAATTGAAATTGTAATCACCAATTATTTAGGGTTAAGAATAAATGATTGCAAATAATTCAGGGATAAAAACATAAATCAGCCGATTACAAGTAATTGTAAAACAAGGTTAATGGTTGGGAAGCAGTGGCAAGTTAAGAATATCTTTCTTTATAATCAAGCTTTGAGTACCATGGAAGCAAATATCAAAGTCATCAATTACTCCCAAAAGACCAAGTATACAAAAAAGACATTTCATATGATTTAAAGGCAAGTTTAGCATGAATACACTGTCAGGTCATAAGATCACTATACATGTATGCCACTGTAAACAAAATAATAAATAAATAAAAAAGTCAAAATATGTGGCATCAAATATAAGCATATTATTGACTTGATTATGTCTGTTATATTTGCAGAATAAACTAAATTGGATACAGAATAAAATTAAAGTGCTACATTAGTTACAGTCTGTAGCCACCTGGCCGATGTCTCTGGTTACCACTACTAACAGGGAAGATGACAAGAGGACAAATGCAATGTCATGTCATATCAAATGATTGACCACTATTTGCCACTGCAAAAAAAAAGATTGAACATTATGTGATAAATCATATTATTACAACTCACAAGAGCATCATTAGATGAAATCTGCAGCTACCGGACAAATTCTCTAATCATTCAGTTCTCCCATAATGTCAAGATTATGATATCACAAAGAAGGAATGCTATATAGGGAATAACTAAAGTAAAGTTTAGTAGGAAAACCCCACGTCATGCCATGTTATATGATTAACCACTATTTTCCACTGAAAATTTAGAAATGAGTACAAGCTTCAGACGATCATATTACAACTCGCAAGGGCAACATTAGATGTAATCTATAGAAACCTAGTGAATTCTCTAATCAGTGATTTATCCCGTTAATATATCAAAAAGAAAAAATGATCTTATGGGGATAATTTCAAGCCAAGTTTAGCAGGAAAGCTTACATCCCTTTGATATTTTTATAACATGATTCTCACGAGAAGTGTCACCTATGAAAGGTTGCAAGTGAGCAAATAATTTTCACCTTCGTTTATCAAAATGTCTTTATCTTTTTTTTCGTATATATAAACCCTTCAACTGTAGCAAAGGGATAGGATCTAAAAAGTAGTTATGGTAATTCCTCTGATCAAGCAAGATTCATGTCAGTGTGCAAAAAGGTCAAGCTGTTTGGAAAAGCATTTATATCCCCCTAGGTAGCTATTTGAATGCCGTTAAGTGAGTATTAATGGGGCTGAAATGTCTTTGGGTGACACTGTCCAAACACCGGCCTGACAGTCCACAAATCCCTCATGTGGATACTTCTGCTCCCTCAAGTTTACATTACTAGCCTAAGTATGAGTATATAGATCTTACAGGCTCACAGTTTATGCCTAGCTTTTTGAACCAGATGTACATTATATGCCTGTGTGTATATATACCTCTCTCCCTCAAGTTTGCATTTATTTTGTAAGTACAAATATATAGATCTTAGAGGAGGGAGTAAGAGTAAGCACACGGTTCTGAACTAGAGGTAGGTCAACAAAGTTCTGGCAAACGTGAATGCATTTTGTTTTTTTACTACTTTAGTTTGAATTTCAAATTAAGTTTGGGAATATACAGTATTCAATGGGATGCATACATTACAATATCTGGTCAACATGCTGGACGAAGTGTTAAATGTTTACGGAATAGTCCAAGTCAGACAGAAAATAGATTACATATATAAATAATTTTGACAGTAGAGTAAAAAACATGACAAGGAGAATAGAGAGATTGAGAGAGGGGATGGGTTGGAAACAATACAAGATACTTAAAGGGACTTAGTATCATTGTCCAAATCCTCAAAATAAAATGTTAATTCTAGCGGTTCCCTTATACCTTGTTGTATTCATATTAACAATAAAATCATGGGACATGTTTCGGTTTTTCAAATTTCCCTTTCGTTACAAAGATATGTATGATTGAAGTATTCAGATAAGAAAAACTCTGGGCGAGTTTTTCTTCCGTGTACAAAGTGAGTGCAGTGAGTTACTGAATATCACTTTGCATTTTCGCTCATTACTTGGCCATACAATGTCCATTTGACTTGAAATTTTCACATAATACCCTGTGGACATATGAGATAACAACAATATACATTGCATCAACCATTCATCACTTTTTGCACATGTCAACAAAGTTACTAGATCCCTTTAAAGTTGAGGAAAAGAAGAAAGAGACTATACAAAAATGGAATGAAATACAGGAACCCAATTTATTAAAATACAGAATATAACAAGGGAACCAATGAAATGAAACAGGTAACTGTGATATCCATTCCTGTAGTTTCATTGCTACGCCTCATCACACATCTACCAGGAAATTCATTAGCAAGACTGAAACACTAATTAGCATGCTGCCCTCTATCAGGTTAATGAGGCCAATGAAGCATGACATCTATGATGTACAACTCTTGACAGCATTGCTAAAACAGGGGGAAAAAAGAACATTCAAGGCCGATACCCAGGGCTCCTGATAGTAGGGCTACTGATAGTAGTATTTGCTGGGTCGCCTGGGGCAAGTACAAATATATGTCGGGCAAGTGCTATATCATGAAAGCTCTAGTTTGGTTGCCCGATAAGTCAATTAACATTAAGAAAGAAACATTTAAGTCCTAACATGTAAATCACATCTAAAACGAATGCGGGCAAGTAATATGTTCTGGGCCCCGTTGCAGAAAGAGATACAATCGATTGTAAGTTACGATTGATCGTAAGTCAGAAAATTGACGCGTTTCAACCAATCAGATTTGCGCATCTAGAACACGTGATCTGACTTACGATTAATTGCAACTTACAATCGATTGTATCTCTTTCTGCAATGGGGCCCTGTTCTAGCAAGTAAAATGAGAATATTGATGATTTAACTTGCCCAAATGGACCAGTAGAGAAAAGGTTAGTTGTGAAGGCTTACATTACGCGACATACTACGTTCATTCTTGTATTCACTTTTATTTAATACAAATCATTGTGGGTTTTTTTTTAAGGCAAGATAAATGGAATGACCCCCACATCCACACCAACGAAACAGATGCATGTTAACACCAATAGTCAGACATCATAACTTTACAATAAATGTTCACAATACAATTCGTACATCACAATTTAAACAATAAGTAGACATGTATGTTGTGCTAACTAATGAATTATTGTGATAACATACCTGCATTCTCTCTGACTTTGTCCAGCTTTATTCCACCTGTAAAATAGAAAAGAGAATACAACATAATTATATTATAATCACAATGCCAAACCATAATTCAACAAAGTAATATGTGTTTACCGATCATGTGTGGAAACCAGGTAGGCCTTGTATTTTCTCTATTGGAATTGTAACAATTTAACCTTTTGACTACGGGAACGGAGTGGGCTGTGTACATATTTTAAAGGGATTTCAGAATCTTGAAGGGAACAGGTTAACCCGTTGATGACGAATTGATTTTGGTATAACACGCATTCTCCATAGACTCAAGAACGAAATATTTTGGGACCAGTCCTCAACGGGTTAATAGGGAACATGTTAATCCAATGCCTATGGGTACATGGTGGGTCCTGTATTGACTCTATGGGGATTGCATCATCTAGTAGGGAACCGGTTAATGTGTTCATATCCAACAAAGATTTATCAATACAACTCTAACTTTTAGATTAGCATTGAAACAGGTCATTTACCCTTGTTTCTAAATAGATTGATTACACATAATTTATTCACATATATTTTGACCATTTATGGATGCAAATACAAACACCAAACCGCTCATGACAGGTGCAACAAATATAAGGGCTTCGCTCCATCGAGAATGTACGTACGTTATAACAAAGTCAATTAGTCTACTACGTACGGCAATTGACAATCATATCAATCATATTCCTAAAATAGTGATAATGATCGGTTCATGTTCATGATTATTTTTGTCCGCGCTCTGATGACAAAAGAACTGCGTTACATTGCAATCGCTTTTACAAGTATACCCACTATCCAGGTGTAAAATTAGATGTTAACAATTTAATTGAATGTTCTATTTATATGCATGTATTTTTGAAAACAAAATGCAATGTCACTTTTGATTACTTTTGATACATGTTACATTCACAACCAAAATTACGACCAATTGCAAAACCATTATACCTTTATCTTCATAATGAGCTATACAACTTGGCACACCACACGTACGTAGCACAATGACGTTAGATATTATGATGGAAGTCTGTTTTCACACGAGCAACAATATGTTTTTGATTTTTACTTTAATAGGAGATAATACAATGAATAGAGTAAACAAAAAAAAATGGAGTAATATGATTTTTTTTACCTGTTAAATATTCATGTAATAAGAAAACATTTTCATATTTTCAGTTAGATAAAAGGAAAACTGTGTAATGAAATGAATGCCTTTGCACCCAGCTTGCACTCTCCATCTCTAGCATATCATCATACTTTCAATTTCATCAGGGAATAATCTATGAAAATATACGTCCCAATTATGAGCATGGCATTGATTTTGCATTAGGCATCCAGGTCCAAATCCCATTATGTGTATTGATTAGTATTGATCAGTAAACAATGTAGGAATCAGTGTACAGAAGTTTAGCATACCATAACTTGCGTAAAAATACAGAGGCAGCTTTGTTCACACTTAACTTTGAGATGAGGAGAAATATTGGGATAAATTCAGATATTGTATTCAGATAAAGTTACAATTTCATTGTGCTTACTGATTACTGGACAATGCAGGAATCAGTGTAAATGAATTTGGCATATATGTGCAATAGAGACAATGTTGTTCACACTTTTCTGTGAGATGAGGGATCTTGGGAGAACATGAGATATTGTGTTCACATCAAGACTGGATTACATTGTGCATATTGATTACTGGACAATGCAGGAATCAGTGTAAATGAATTTGGCATACTATAGAGACACTCTTGTTCACACTGTACTGTGATACGAGGGAAATCTTGGGAGAACATAATATATTGTGTTCACATCAAGGTCGAATTGCATGATGTGTATTGATAACTGGAGAATGCAAATCAGCATGTAGATATTTGACATATATTTGACATATATTTGGCATCTGTGTACTATACCCTATATATATGTGTACATATCCCTTGCTCTTACTTATTATAAGACATTGGGAATCTGGGGAGAAGTGCAATTAAATTGGTATTACAGTTGATATCGTTGTGTTAAACACTGTGTTCACACACAACAATTTCATCGTATAGCTAATCCGGAGATGACTAAAGAATCAGCTCCATGATTAGCTATACGAGACTTGTATAACTGGGCGGGGCTTAACGCCCCGCAGACAGAAAAAAGACAGCACACTGCGCAGTAGCAAACTACGCACTTATACAATGTTTCGTGCAGCTGAATGCCACCTGTTTTGGGATCTTGTTTTGTATGTGTGAACATTCGGTAGTTTAGTTAATACGACGTTTCGTTAGTCATGATTCTTTAGTCATGATTAAGGGATGAAAAATTGTGTGTGTGAACACGCTCAAAGATGGATTTTTACCACATTGTTTACATTGGCTCAGTGTGCACACAAGAATAGACAGAGATATGAAAATGATATGGGTAAGATGATGATTCTATCAGAATATACACCAAGGCAATAGTGCTTGTGACCCTATAGGCTACTGTTGATACCGGGTCAGAAGCTATACATTACCAGCGTGATATTAAAGGCACTGGGTGTAATAGATGTGATTATAGGGGTAATTTGGTGGCGGACAATTACGGTATCAACACCAAATAAGAATTTTCTGGATGACCTGAGCATTCCATCAGTCCCTTTATTACAGCATCTATGAATTATAATGGATAGGATGTTGATATTTGGTTAGCCTTGGAATAAATGGCACAGTGTTGAATATTGTCATTATGAGAGTATTATAATCATGGATTTGAATTTGATAGGGTATATAATGCAATGTTTAAAGGGGTAGTACAGTTTTGGTAAGGCTAAACTTTAGTAACCAAAACCTGCACAGTAACATTACAAACTAATATATATAACCCCACCATGCTTGAAAGGTATACAAAAATACAAACGACTAAGTAAAAAGCCTGTTATCATTCAAAAAGCGCCATTAAAACACAAGAGGGCGCTCTCTAATGAGGCATTGGTTTCAACCATTGTGATGTTTTATTGGAATAATGATTAAATAGAGAGATCATCAACAACTATTTAAAAAACGCTTTTGAAAATTGTTGTAAAAGGGATGGCATTTTTTTAATTTTTTGAAAAAATCATCTAATTATTTGGGCCCCAAATAATTATAAGATCAGATATATTTATTGATATTTCAGCCCTTTCTGGGTCGATTTTGACCACATAAAGTTTATTCTGCCATTAAAAGTGGATGTTCTCTCAAATTCGACAATCAGTTTTTCATTACCTCACATAAAATTGTGATGTGCAGCGCCCTCTCTACCAAAACTAAACTACCCCTTTGAAGGGATAGTTGAGTTCTGGTAAAGAGAGTAAAGTTTTGGTCAAACTGAATTTTAGTAACCAAAACCTGCACCATTACATTACAAACTAATAGTTATAACTCGAAAGGAATGCAAAATTACAAATGACTTTAGTAAAGATTATGTTATCATTCAAAAAGAGCCATTTAAGCCACTCAAGAGGGCGCTCTCTGAACACTCATCTGTTTCAACCATTTTAAATAAAATATTGTGCATGTGATGTTTTGTTGAAATACATGTAGTGATTAGATAGAGAGATAATCAACAACTATTTAAAAACCTCTTTTGAAACTTTTTGAAAAGAAGAAGCATTTAAAAAAAAAAATTAACGGCTGGTTCAAAATTATTGAATAAGTGTGGGGCCCCACATTTATTACAAATGGTTATGTTTATGGATATTTCAGCCATTTCTGAACCGATTTTGATCAAATCAAGTTTATTCTGTCATTAAAATTGTAAGCTCTTTTGAATTTGACACTCAGTTTTTCATTATCTCGCAAACAAATTATTTTGTGTAGCGCTGTCTATACCAAAACTCAACTATCCCTTTAAACTGAAATTATTGCAGCACTGACTATAATGGTTATAGGGTTTGATTGGGTGTGCAATTAATTTTCAATTAGTTTGATGAGTAAATATACCCCTTTTACCTGAATACACTTGATTAAACTATATGCTAATGATGTGAATGTACAAATGTATGTTAACCCATTGCCTACAGGGAACCATGTGGGTCCAGTAGTAACTATATGGGGTTTGCAGAATCTAGTAGGAAACAGGTTAAATTGGTTAGGAAATCTTAACTATTTGAAGTAAATTTGGGGTTTGCTCACCAAATGGTAAATACAATGAGTTATTAACAAAATGAAAATTATCACACATCACAGCTACACTTTGTATCCACTATGTATTGTTCAGTCCCAGGGTTGGTCCCTTAGTTAGGCATATTCACAATGTTGGGCAATGGCCTTACTTGTTCGAACCCCTGACCACCTGCTGCAATGTTATTACCCCTCCCCTGGAGTGGGCAAAAACAGTAACCACATCTATAATCTAGACCCTATAATCACAGTCCCCTGATTATTATCTAGCTATCTCACTTCCTCCTCTTAATTGACTATTGGTAAACCAAACACTCTCCTTGCCTACCGACCCCAGTTCCCGCACAATCTTTGCCTAATTCACCATGCTGACCAATGATACTATTGCTGTTATGCAATACCATATGTTGTATGTTTATGCCATTATTATAGACTACCAACTGTCTTTTGGTATCCCTTATTATCCTATGATTGTATAGCGGGAGGAAAGCCACACTCCTAGCTGTTGACATCCCCTTGTGCTTGCCCACTCGATATTCACGCCCCCTTTTTTACCCCTGGATAAAATGTTGTGTGGTAGAGTAACTGGATTCATTCTGATTCGAGGAGTCATACATTCTGACTTGGGAATTCTATGTCATGACTCTGATTCTGTATCATGATTCTCGATAGTCTGATTATCGATGTTCTTATAACGCCATCGAAATAAAGTGAACTATATTGCAACGATATATAATGTGTCAATTTGCAATCATTGGTCTATAATGAGTACGGAACTAAGAACATAACAGTATCTAACTTAAATGGATGCACTTGACACTCATTCCGAGACTAGAATTCAAAATCTCTACGCACAGAAAGTTCAAACCATTCTAGTGCATTTCTGATGATAATTTCAGGGGGGAAAAACATACGTATAGAGAACCTAAAGGAAAACAATGCATCACATCCCATTCGAATCCAGCCTGATTTCAATTCAGAAGTTTCAATTTAGAAGAAAAGGAAGGGCATAAATGCAAGCATCAACCATCCCGTCAACAAACAGTAAACTCATCAAAGACAATGTGATTTGTTGCCATAGGGCTAGCCTGAGATTTGGTATCAATCCGAAATGGGTTAAAGAATACTAGAAATAAAAACAGAGTATGTTCTGTCTAAAAGCAAGTTAACCCATTCAAACAATGTGACTGTTGTAGAACACACATGTTCTATATGACCATACCCAGATACAGTTTGGTTCCAATCCCAAATAACAACCATTTTTTGTAGAATACACATTTTTTTAAAGAACCATACCGAGATTGTTTGGTCTCTGTCCCAAATGGGTTTCAGAAGACTAGTGATACAAACACATCATGTTCTGTCCAAAAACAAGTTAACCCATTCAAGATAATCTGACTATTGTATAATAAACATTGTCCACAGCACTAACCTGTGATAGCTTGGTCCCAAATGGGTTTAAGAAGACTAGAGATAAAAACACAGTGGCAACCTCTCTGTCAAAATGCACTTTCCATCTCCCCTGGGTAAAGGAATCATACATCATAACATTAGGAAAACGAGCTGTGGTTGAGGTGGGAAAGTAAGAAAGAGAATAAGAGAGAAGAAACACAACAGAAAGAGAGTTATCTTAGGAAATTATTATTAAAATATATGACAAATGTGGAATAGAGCATAAAAGAGAGATACAGGAAGGGACCGAAAGGGAGGGAGAGAAAGGGGGAGAGGTAAAAAAAAATAGGGTTATAGTATTAAATTATGATTAAAATACATGAGAGAAGTGTAACGGAACAAGAAAGATAGAGAGAATGAGGAAAAAGAAAGAGAAAGACAGAATAATACATGAAGGTAAGAAATACAGAAGTTATGCTATAGAAAGAGAGATATGTAGAGACAACTAGATAGGGGTTAAAATATACAATTGTTATTATACTATATCAGAGAAGTGAAATGAAGTGGATATAAGAGAGAGGGGGGGGGGAAAGAAAGAGTTATGATTGGAAACAAGAGCTGTGGAAGAACGTGGAGAGAGAGAGAGGGGGAAGAAATTGCTGGCGATGGAAAAAAAAGCGCAGCCTTGCTCGATTGAATGCGTCAATCATAATTAATACCTAATAAATATGACAGCTGCTATATGAGTGAAGTGTGTGTGTGTCTATGGTTGTGAGCATTGAGTGTGTGCGTGTGTTGTATAAAATATGTAATAGTCTAACATTGCCCTTTCTTGCTGGTTTAACATCATTTAAAAGACTGTTAAATGTTAACTATTGTATTGTGATGACATTTCAATGACATTGACAAGGAACATGGTAATTATGACTTTGTTAAGAGCTCATTAAATGTAGATACATCAATGAAAGCATAGCCAGTATCAGCTATGCTTTAACACATAACATGACATTTTAAAGAAGCTTTACAATGTCTTAACAAACATGTTTGATATAATTTGTCATGGTCTGAATATTATATTATAATTTGTATCATATCAGAATATTTTAGCAAACAGTATATTCAACTATACTCATTTGACATTATATGTATCATGAGAGTATCAAAATATTACCACATTTAAAGAAAAACAGAATAACTTAAACTATATCATAAAACTGAACATACAAATATATATTTCTCTCATGGCACATCCTAAACCCAAGCACAACATTTGTTCTCGATACTTTGTTTTATTCCTGAAACACATTTTATTTAAACTCCCTTTTAAGACCCTAGAAGCCACTGAACTATACTCATGTTATAGAATATACATCATGAGGACATTGTCAAATGACCGCATAGACTAAGATTGACAGCGCCGCTCTATATGTTTAAATAGCTTTCTATATCTGTGGGTCCATTTGCATAGCATGCCCAATCATAAACGGAAATTCACATGAATGGGATGTTTTATTGGTTTGGCATGTTATGGATTATATAAATAACACATTCTGATTTGAAATAAAACATTCCGAATTAAGTTACATAATGGGTAAAATAAATTATACAAACATAAAATACATAGCGAGTTCCTATACTGTATGTGTCACATGGATGTGAGTTTCAATTTGTTTGGCAAATTATGAGCTTTGCAAATAACACATTTAGATTGGTAACAACACTATTAGTTTCCATTTAATTTCATACAGGCAACCAAGCAAAACAGCCAGAACAATTGATTACAAAACTAGTTTAATACACACTGCAACATCTCTGCCAACACTTTTTTGACCAATCATTATTAAGTGTTTGTGAACATCAAACACAGCCATTTCAAAATTAAATGCAATGTTTTGTTTCACACAAACCATGATTTTGTTTCGGCCAAAACAAAAATAAGATAAGATCATTGTTGAGACCAAAACACACCTATACATAAATATTGTTGCTTGTAAGTATATGTTGCTATGGTGATGTGGATAATGCTGTTAAAAAGTGATGGTTCATCACAGCTCTTGGTAGTTTATGGTATGTGAACATAATTGTATGATCATTAAATAATTTAGTGATGAAATTTGAGTCACAATTTGTGTCAAATCAGGCGGAATTATGACACGTTTATGAGCATGACGTTTCTTTAAAAAAGAGACTTTTCCCTGCTTTCCTCTACATGAGCGAGGCGTTAGTCATACTAGTGAATGATAGATATACTGTAAGGCAACCCGCTGTGCATTAAGTTTGCTTGGCATAATGCCTTAACCCCTTGAATCAACAATATCAATAGTTCCAGAGAGTTAACCTGTTCCCTACTAGATGTTGTACTCCCCATAGAGTTTATACAAGGCCTACCATGTTTCTGTAAGCAGTGGGTTATGAAGCTATTCTGTCTTACTTTGTTAACCCCTTGCAGACTAATTGCTTTTAGTATAACACATATTCTCCATACTCATAGCCACATATGCACAGTTACCCGTTCTGAATTGGTTAAGCATTGAACAAGATTTAATTTCTGTATATAGCACACATTACTTAATCATGTCTAAGGTCATCAATGAATGGGTTCATTTTTTCTATCACAAATGTTATGTTGTCCAACATGGCATTCCAAATTCAGGTAGTATAGGCAAATAGCTCAGTTTGCCCAGTTCCTTCAATCAATGGTTTTGCCCTTGCGTACAGGAACCTATAGACGGCTATGTATAAAGTCAATAGGAATTTCAGAATCTCGGGAGGGAACGGGTTAATTTGATTACTAATCATTTGATGTATTAAATCCATTCATGCATGTAATTCAAGGTTGCTTGGAAAGGAACTTGTAAATTAATGACATTTTAAATTGTACAGAAATATTGTTGCATTTTTACTATATGAAGGTGATTGTGTTCAGGGGTGTTGCACGCTTGTGATTTGCTGATTCTTATATAGGTCTACTTCTCCACAATTGTGTGAAATGTAATAACATTAATGCATACCGTATTTGTCGGTGTATTAACTGCTCTGGTGTATTAACCGCACCCCCTAAAACAAATATTTTTTTAAAAATTTGTTTAAAAAGTGCGGTTAATACGGTATTAGCCGCACCCGTGTATTAACCGCACCCTTTTTTTTTGGAAAAAAGGTGCGGTTAATAAACCGTCAAATACGGTACTGTGTTTGTATTGAATCAATGCCCCCCCCCCCCCCCCCCCCCTCCCTGAAATCACTCTATTGAAAAGACGAAAAGGTAAGTTCAAGTAATATAAGGTTCTTATCTTTGAATCTGATTACACTAGAAGCACTGATGTTAATATCAAATTGCTCTTTTGATAATTCTGTCTTGAAAGGGTGATGTTGTACTTGCATTATCATAACCATCCTCCCTAAAACCACTCAAATGAACGAGAATTGTGGTTTGTATTGGTTTACATTTAAGCTTCTTATCTTTGACTCTAATTACACTATAATCCATCATGTTAATATGAAAATGATTGTCATTGCCATTTCTTGAAAAGAAAATGTTTCAATCGTATTATCATCATCTCCCCCCACACCCCATATAACCACTCCACTGAAAAGGAAATGGTGATTTGTCTAGGTAATGTACGATTCTCATCTTGCAGTCTGTGAATAAGAATAATAACTATTGCCAATGTTGCTTTTTTTTGTAATTCTTTATCAAAAGTGTGATGTTGTAATTGTGTTTAATATCATCAGCTCCTTTCTGGCTGTAGGGCACAATTCATTCCGCAACAGTGCGCTCAAAGAAAGAATGGCGATACTAAGATGGGAATGCCATGGCTTTTTTGTTAACCGTATCCCTACTAGATTTTGCAATTCACAGGGAGTTACTAATGACCCACCAGGTCCCTGTAGGGAATGGATTAAACAAGGCATAAACAATGTCAATATCAAGTTTGCAATGGTGTCGTGGGGAGGGGGTCATGTGTTATGCATAACCCCCTAGTGGTCTGTATACGTGTGTCTGGGGAAGGGGTAATGAATAATTCAATAGAAACTCAGCAAGTGCATTTTAATTTTAGGGGAAAAGGGAGAAACAATGTTATAATCTGAAGTCTACAAATCAATTTGTTACAGTTCAGTGATCATGGTTAATTTTTGTGAACAAGAAAGAAATGCATTTTAATCCGAATGAATATGTATATTTTTTGCTTTGTTTACTTACATATATGTTCCTAAACAAAAAAAAACAGTGTTCACATTTTAGAAGCATGGTCCAACTGAAACTGTGTATTTTTGCTATTTGTTTGAATTTTGAATACTTAAATCAACTAACCATAAGTATGATAATATGAATCGCGTAGAAACCATACTTTCTTTGATATTTTAGCAATATATTATTGGGAGCATGCAGGGCTAGCTTTGCCTCTGGGTATACATGTACATGTCCATGAAGATGATATACACCCAGGCTGCATTATGAACTGACCTCGTAAATTATGTCCAAATTGTATTAGCACTACAAACCCAATTGTGACAGTACCCATCATGCATCAGGAGCACAATTATGTACATTATATCATATCATGCCTCTGGGTCATGTATTACAGGTGTTAGTTGAATTTGTCATTTTATATTTTCATATCATTTGGGGGGTTATTTTTCAAGACTTTCTTAATATAAGCTGAGCTATCGTCTTTTTTGTATGACATACCAATACAAATAGGTAAAGTGCCATTGCATACTCTAAGTGTAATCTTGTATACGTAAAGCCTACACTGCAAAATGCTCTCTAGTTAAAGGCCCGATCACATACCACCGGATTAGGCAAACGGATGCCAGACGGAGAGTAAACTTTTCATTCCTGTCGTCTCTGTTTGCATGCGTTTCTTGTCCGTTCCTTATCAGGCGATCTACGTTGTTCTATCCGACGGAATATTTTATGCATTAAACAATGGAGACGACTTTCACCACCGGACGATTTGATTTCGCAAATTTTCTATTCGTCAGTCGGACATCCATTTATGCTGTCCAGTGATATGTGACTGGGCCTTTAGCCATATAGGCGAACAGTACAACAGCACTGGAAAGACTACCCTTGGCAAACAAAACTAATTGTTTTTGTTATTTGTTGCTGCTGTTGTTATTGTATTGTATTGTTTAGCACTATGCTCAAATCCTGACAGAAATGCACTTGTAAACAACATAGTAGTGATACCAAAGGCAAGAATTCATGTACCATTCTAGCATTATAATGTTTGGTGAAATTATACAGTGTGTTTGTGCCTATATCCAATTTATACTTTTTGCCTACTGAAAGCAAGTGGGCCCTGTATTAACTCTATGGAGATTTCAAAATCCAGTAGGGAACTGGTTAACTCTTTGATACACAAGAATCACAAATTGATTTGATTTTACCTAACAAGATTTGGATTCATTACATGTGTTATTCAAATGAACACTCATCTATTCTCTACACACTTGGTAGAAATTTCAAGTGAATTCCAAGTGTTTCTAACAAACATCTCTGTTCTCTCAATAATGGATGAAATGTGTTGACAATTAATTTGAATCAATTCCAAAAACAAATGTACCCCCATCGGTAAAACTACAATTACGCCACTCTAAAGGTAGATTCCCCCGGTATCTACACACCGCCAGTGACTCCGCTCTGATGAATGGTGATAAATAAACCCGAAATAATAATACTCAAAGATGCAAGAGTTGTCAAGCGCTTTGATTTTAGCCCCAAGCCAACTACTCTTTTTGTCAATAAATTCAATTCAATAATATTCAATTTACAGACTTCACGTAATTCATCACAATCACTTTTGTGCGAGTGCGTGTGACCCAATTTGTAAATCCTACTGTATCATAGAGAAAACGCTTGGAGTGGAGAAATGTTCAATTTCCTCTCTGTTCATCAATGAATGCAGTTATTACTATTAATAAATAAATAAATACAACCAATATCACATATTTTAACCCAAGGATAGAAAGAAGAACAAAGAACTGGTATACTTTTCATAGTTTTTTTTCTTTCTCTATACAACCAATGCATGGATTTTGCGGAATATGTGTTGTTGGTATGGGTTGGTGATTCCATTATATGAAAATATTTTGTTTGTAGGAATGTGCGCACATGTTCATGTATCTTGGTATTTTAATTTGTTTGATGCAATGATATTATTTTTTTAAACATCAACAACAACATGTTCACTCTAGACTACATGATGTTGCTGGTTCATTTATTATTATGTTTATTCTTGTATACTCTAGACTGTTCAATTAAACCCTTTTACTTTACTTGTGTTATAGCTCCATGTTTAGTTGCATTGCTTGTCATTTTCCTTTGATGAAGATCCTACTAGGTTCAAATGCCAAGGCATCAACTGAATTACATTTTGTATTACACTGGCTATGTTTTGAAGCAGGAACGCAGTGTACATTTTTCATTCCGATTTTCTATTTTTTTTTAAATGTTACAACGCTGTTTGAAATGCTGACAGTAGATGGCAGCACATAACTCTGGAATTCGATAAAACATTACCCACCTCAGTCTCTCCGATCCCACTATGGTTGCTACAATGCAGCAAGGTGGGGTATAAACACACACAGGACTCTGATGCTCCAGCAGTTTTCATAAGGGAAATAAAAACATGGACTCATCCATTAGTACTAGGTAAGAACAAGTTGAGCTAACTGTTCAATATGTGTATAAACTGCAAATGCAAATATTGTACATGTATACTGCAATGCACTACAGTCAATTATGAGTGAAATATGTGTCCCTCAGTTATAGTGCACCACTAGCACCCCTTTCAACATCAATGTAGCAGTCCAGTGTACTTTCAGGATCCAATCACAGCATAGCACTGCTGATGTTGCAGCTAATTGGTCAGTAATCCTGCCAGTCAAAAAGTGTGTTTCACTATGGCTCACTGTGGTGCAGGTAGTAGCCAATCACAGGCTTGCATACATGATCAACTCAGAGTTACCCATTGCTTTTGCACACCTCACATACATGTACATTGCATGTATTCAATAGCAGTTGTACTGTCATGCAATGCACTGCACTGTGCTTTGTACAAAGTAATTACAGAGAATTTGAACAGAGTTGAAATGAAGTTCATTCTGCAAAATAATAGATTTATTGGGGGCTTCACACAGGTGACAATTTATTGAAAACACTGGCAGCTTCTGTGAAATAACTACAATAAAACTTACTTGTACTAGATATTACAATGAATGTGGCTAATATTGTATAACCTTGCTTAAGTATGATGATAAAATAAACAAATTACCACAAAAATAGTAAAATAAAACTGAGTTACTAATACAAAGCAATTATATAATTTCTACTGTGTACAATTCATTGCATTCCAATGCAGTATGGATACACATGCAGAATATTATAATCTATTTTGCCTTAAATTACCAAATCTGTGCTTGTGCTGACTAATTCTAGATAACACAGGCTGGTAAGTGAAGTGGTCGCAAGCTATAATCTTTCATCTACATACCACACAGGTTGAATAGCAGTAGAAAATAATTATTTACTAGGCCCTCTTAAAGGGGAATTCCACCCCAGAAATGTGATGTTTGCTATAAAATGAAGTGAATATGAAGAATCATGATCGAAAATCTGAGCCAAAACGGTAGAGCAGATAAAAAAGTTATGACAGGATGAACTTTGCTCCGATTTTTAGTATCGTTTGCAATTGCTATCGATCGTGACGTCACTTGCGAGCTGCAGCCATTTTTACTTCTACATGGAAATTTTACAAAATTAAAATTTTCTTAATAACAAAGCAAATTTATGAGCTTACAAATTCCAAAGAGGTTGGGCCATCGATATTCTTCTATGAATTCGTGAAAACAAGCAGAGAAATTTAATTTTTAGCAAAGAAAATGAGAAATAAGTGTATTTTCATGTACTAAAGCCATGACGGGTTGCTCGTCAATGATGTTGCATATGGCGCAATTTTGAAACGATCGCTTATTACTACATGATGTTCAAATAGGTATAACTCCCGTGTTTCTTGTCCGATTTTGATCAAATTTTCACCAATTATGCCTCTTATTCTGCTTATTCAAATAACAAATGGTTTTATCAGGCCCGGAATACCCCTTTAATTTAGCTTTTAACACACAATCGTCAAAGATTTGAGTCAGAGATATGAAATAAGAAAATCTCCAAACAGCGTGCATTCCGATGCATTATTCATACCGATGCAGAATATAATCTCCTTTTGTCTTGAATTACCAACTCCACCACGCTTGAGATGGTTAATTCTACACAACACATGTTGAGTAGTTGCGAGGCAATATGACAATCTTTCATCGATTTTGGCATAAGTATCAGTTACCTCCAAGCCCCCCTGGGCCTGTCACCTTTACTCCATCTTTTCCCCCTCTTTCCCTGTCCACCTTTCATCCTTTCCCCAGTTTCGTTTCATCCTCTTCCTCACCTTGTGTTCATATATATACACATGTACATTGGGCCCTGTAGTAACTCAATGGGGGTTGCCAACTCTAGTAGGGAAAGGGTTAACCCATTGCCTATGGGAACCTGGTGGGCCCTGTGTTAACTCTATGGGGATAGCCAAATCTACTAGTGAACATGTTTTGGACATTTTTATTTGGTACGACATGCATTCTCTATGTAAGATATTTCGAGGGCCAGTCCTGAATGGGTTTCTATTTACCTGCAGGCATAATTACATTTTCCTTATTTTCTCTCTATCCGCTTTATTTCATTTTTTTTGTTGGTACGTTTTGGTCCTATTTCCATTCCCCCCCTGTTGAAAATTACACATATAATTGTTAACCCATTGCCTAGAGGAACATGTGTATCCCGTATTAACTCAATGAAGATTGCAAACTGTAGTAAGGAACATGTTCATTTCAATTTCACATCTTGAAGGGACATGGAGACAGTCATGTTTGAATCATAGTAATGTATTGAAAAAGTCAATCATCATTCTGGAGATCCACAGGATATTAATATTGTCAAAAGAAGTGTAGAATATTCATATTCCACGCTTTCTTGACAAACGATGCCAATTGCAAGCTAGAGATGCCACTATGAGGGGACAATTATACATGCAGAGTGTCTAGTTGCGTATCAACCGCCTACTAGGCTTCCTTCTTTGGGTTGTCAACTGCGATTTTTTTTTTGCGCAAGCCAAGTCCGTTTTCTTTTACAGCCGCCAGTCGTAAGCAGGGGTGTAGATAAGCAAACAAGATCTGAAGGATTTACAGACCATTAGCTCATCTGCCACAAAGGGATGAATTATGAAAATCATTTGATTTGATTTTGCATCAATTTGATTTTGGTATAACGTGCAACATTCATAAATCATACCTGAGTATTCTTAGAATGATTCCTGAGTGGGGAAATCACCAACCCCCCCCCCCCCCCCCCCCCCCTCCCCCATCTTCAAGGCACACATGTGAATAAACACACATTTAATTATAGTTTTAAGTAGATAATTATGCAATTAATATGTTCAAGATTATTTTATTTCTTACAATGTGCACTCTCCATAAATGACAGCTTGAGTACCTAGAGGGACCAATCCTAAACAGGTTAACCTGTTTAGGGGGGTCACAAAGTTGCGATTAATAAAAGTCATAAAATGCGCCTAAATGTGCACATCTAAAGGTTCAAGTACAAATGTTTTCTGACTAGAGTATTTTAATGGTTTAATGACTACCAGGTAAATCAGTCCATTTTAAAGCAAAAATAAATACCAACACACAATTAAGGGTTCCTTTTAATGAGTGAAACTTAGCATTTAACTTGGTCCCTCCAAGATCCTGCAATCCCCATAGAGTTAATGCAGGGCCCAATACATGTCCAGTATATAATGTGTTAACCAGTTCCCTTTGGGATTCTGAAGTCTCCATATACTTTGTACACATCCCACCCGGTTTGCATAGTCACAGGATTAATGTGTTATGATGCTTAGTACACTGATTGCAGTGTGGAAAATATATTATGAACAAACAAATATTGGGATAAATGCCAAAGGTTTTATTTGATGAAATAAAATGTAATCAAACTAATCAATGGATCAATTTGATGTATATGACTTCTATAAGCATCATGCGTGATCAAAAGTGTAATTAATTAAAGGGACTAATATCATCAGGGTGTAATAAACTGTTGTCATTAGAGAATCTATGCATGTAATACATACACAAATATGAAAATGAATATGATCAATAATTGACATATTTATAGTTTTAATCAGTGCCTCATTAGTGCCTATGATAATATACAAACCATAATGTA
>JBAMJV010004143.1:117500-129958 GCA_037951105.1 Echinarachnius parma | reverse complement strand
CATTTATTTCTGTAATTAATTGACTCGAGATTGGACACTTGGGTACCACTATAGGCAATTCGAGAACGTCCGTGAAATTAATACGAACGTCCGTGACATTAAGACTCATGTGAGAAACCGTATTCTGGTAACTGGAAAATGGCCTTTATTTTGATTATACATGTTATTTAAATGTTTGCAGAAATGTTGTAAAATCATTTATTTACAGAAGTATAGTGGCATTTCTGTTATAGAGTGCCCAACCGGGGAAAGCCGGTGTAAAATTAGGGGTTACGATTTCCACAGGTCCACTAAGAGTGATAGTTAAGTAGCAGACATGTCATTATAATTAATTCAGATAGCTAAAATCATATCAACTGATAAATTTATATTATATGTTTTATATTGGTCTGGAGGAGATCAAATAAATGTTGTCATCAATTTCTGTAAGACTGTTCAGGCAGAGAACGTCCGTGAAATTTATGCGAACGTCCGTGAAAATGTAATTAAAAACAATATAGTAAGAAAGAGGGACCAGGCGACTTGGAAATGCTACTTTTATATCTGACTAGGATGTATACATGGTCTCTAGCTTAAATATAATAGGAATAGATAAAGTATTATCATCATATTGTTCTATAAGCATTAAATCAATTTAAACCAATAATAGGACTCGTTATAACGACCAGGTCCATGTAAAAACCAAACCATTTTTAAAGGTTTATTGCAATGTTCAAGTTTGTTTCTATAATGACCCTGTTTTAAAGCCATTTACGAAGAATAGAAACTCTTTTTGATGAGATCAGATCATTCTGCCAACATTCTTGTTTCTGGCGAACGTCCGTGAGCGATATGGGAACGTCCGTGATGAAAACTATACTCTCTTTGGTCATGTAATTATGTAATATATGATCTAGACAGCAATTGATCCTATTAACATGCACATTAAAATATGTGATACGGGAATACGAGCGTATATAGGTGCGTTCCTAAAAAATGCGGCTAAAGAAAAGCAAAGGTTCCGAATAATACATTATTTAAAAAGAAATATAACAATTCAGTCAAAGTTTGGACGTTTGTATTTTCTATTTGGCAAATAAAACACAATCCACGTTTGGCATACAGAGAGAAGCAAGTCTTAGAAGTAAATTGTCCGAATATAAGCTGTATATGACAGAAAATAAATGAGATATATGGGTACTAATTCTATATCTACATAATCCCTCACGGACGTTCGCCTTTTGGAGATGGGTTACTTCAACAGTGAATAAAAACGGAACCACATGGAGTTTCCCAGTATAATGGGGTACGCCTGAAAGCTAGGATTGCATGCTTTCACATTAGATAGATGTCTTTAAATTTAAAAAATAATTGAATTTTAACCTGTTTGGGCCGAAAAGTGCACTTTTCAAAATTCTGACCCATATCCTTCGATCCCGACGGTCGGGGAGTCGCCGAATTCTCGGGGTGAGGATATCTCGAGTGGGACACATTTGGGGGATTGAAGCTTACCGTATAGAGTACAGAAGCCATGACGTCATAAAAACACTTTTTGCGAATTTTTAAATTTGAACTCCATTTTCCGTAAGAGCATCAATAATAATGGCTAAATACCGACAATCAATTGAATATGTTACCTATTGGCTGAGATATGCCCATCCGAATGAATTTTACTTCAATGTGCAATCAGTGTTATAGTGCACTGGTTCATAAAATTATGAACCAGTGCACTATAACACTGATTGCCCATTGACAAAAAAAAATCATTCGGATGGGCATATCTCAGCCACTACGTAACCTATTCCTTTGATTTTCGGTATTTAGCCATTATTATTGATGCTCTTACGGAAAATGGAGTTCAAATTTAAAAATTCTAAAAAAATGTTTATGACATCATTTATGACATCACACTTCACCACTCTATTATAATAGATACTTACTTAGTATACGATACTAGTACTTGGTAGCTTAGTCCTCTTTTCCTATGGGAAGCTCTCGTGATGAAAAATCGTGGAGACGAGGTGGTTGAATACCAGAACAGAAACAGCACCACGATTCAAGAACGTCTACTGTCTTCTCACTTGACTCGTATCGTCCCTACACTCAGAAAAGTGAACTGTTGGTGCCGAGATCGATAATGCAAGCAGCATGCAACACAGTCAAGTGCAATTTGCGACCTGAATGCATGCTCCCACAGCGTACGCGTACAACAACGTGCATGAAATGATTGTCGGGGATTCCCCTACTGGGATGAGGTCACATGCATGCATGGCGAATGGCGAGAAAATCAGGTGACTGAAGGTGACGTGCCTGGTCGATCGAGGAGATTGGCGAAATATATTTCTGCGTTATAAATATAGTTTATAGAGGGGGGGGGGGGGGGGGGGGGAGCTAATCATCAGTGCTATGAAGTGCCTTTGCACGGCCTCAAACTTAAAGGGATAGTTTAGTTAAAACAGGATGTCTTTAGGTCTGCCGAACAAAAATCCATGAAAATAAACAGACTTAGTGATTTAAGACTAGTTTTCTGATGCCAAATCTCACTTAGCAGCCAGTTTACGCCCCACCCACATTTAGGGTCCGGAATCGGCAGCGTGATCGACATGTGATTGACAATTCATTGGCTTACGTCATGACGCGTCATCTGCAGAATTAAGTTCAAATTAGTCCGTTCTTCAGATGACGTAACATTTTGGCGATTTAAAAGGGGCGTTCACAGGACAATTATAGATATTTACTAATTACCCCCAAATTGATTGATTTCATCATGAGAAATGACTGCCAAATTATTTTTCTTCGGGAAAAATTACATACTAAGAGCCGAATTGTGAAAATTTAGGCCATCTAGACGCTGTAGTTCCTTTAACACAATGCCAATGTAATATTTTCAATGTTGCAATTTTTCTGGATTATAGCAAAGGAGCAAAGTGGCTGAGCGGCGGGAGGGTGTGGGAGGGGGCGGGAGTGTCCTCCCCCCCCCCCCCCCCCCCCCTCCCACGGTTGGGAGCTTTTGCATTTTGGGACTTGAAATTGTACAATCTGGTGCACAACTAGATACGAATTTCGGGCTTAAGATTAACTGTATCTGGGAAGCGTGTTATGATTTGGTCGACCACTAAATGTTAAATACATTTTCACGAAGAAAACAACAAGTGTCATATTAAACAGTTCCAACATGAAGCATAAATTATGCCAAATTATGAATGATCCAACATCATATAGCCTACAGTCAAGAATGAGTCCTATATGGGAGCGAATTAGCGACCGAGGGCTGGGGCAGAGTAAATGGGGGACGGTTGGGAGGGGTTATACCCCTCCCACGTGGAAGATTTTGCATTTATATACTTGAAATGGTGCGATTTCGGTGCACGTCACACAAGCACTCCGAGCAATCCCAGCCTATACGGGAACTACCGGGCCCAGTAGGCCTACAAAAGAGTACTCGCACCAGACCATACCCAAGTTATACAACAGACTGAGATATTCTGAGATAAACTTAAATTAATGGATGTATAAATTAGATTTTGAACGGTAGAATTAGTTATTCTTTCCCACTCTTCTTCTTTCTTCTTGCTTTTCTCTTGTTTTTCTTCTTATTTTTGTTGTTGGGTGGAACTAGGGGCTTTTGCCCCCCCCCCCCCCCAACACACTTTTTGGATCGAGGAGGGGGGCGGCCGCCCCTGCCCCCTCCCCCCTCTTCCGGCGCCTATGGCTTCAGCCCCACTCCCCCCCCCCCCCCCCCCCCCCCACCTCCCCAAGAGTTCTAAACACGACAATATAAGTTTTGTGCAAAAGGCACTTCATTGACATTCAGGCAATGCAAAAGTCTTTTTCGGTCAAAAGTCACTAGAAAGTCAATCAAAACTTATGCAAAACTTAGGCGCAGTGCATCACAAATTCGTGTATAATTGTAATAACATGAACAAAAGTATATAATATGACGGGATATAACAAATCAGTAATACATGGCAAATACATGACCATGACAACCCATCATAACCAGCGGAGGTTTCAAATTGTAATGTAGAGTCGATAGTCGAATGGCCTTGCGTGTATCGACGGTATCCAAACGTAGATGGCGTAGTTCATATAATCCTGAGTGAACAAGTTGAGGGCAGATAATAGTTTAATACCATTACCTGTCACACATATTACACGGGAGGGCCAATGTCGGAAAAGGTGACTTTAGGTTGCCAGATCTCCACAACAAGTTAAAACCGATTCTAATTGCAAGTATTTTTAATGAGACAACATAATTCAGAGGTCTACCTCAAAAAATTTGTTGCGAACACTCCCAAATCCAAGATGGCGTTGCTATAGATAATTGGCGAGATTTCCCAAACGACACGTTATATCAACATTATTCTGCAATCATATTAAAGACAATAACATTTCATATAATCTGATACCAAACACCGTGAGGTTCAGGATATGTAACACGGTCATTTTTAGCCCCAAACTCAAATTTTATGCATTTCCCCCCCAAAATATGAAATTATTGATTTACATAATTACGCATAAATCAATAATTGTATTAGCAGTTGAATTAATACTTTTCAAAAACTGTCCAATTATATTAACAATACTCTCTGAAAATTTCGAATGTAAACCGTATCTGAACAAAAATTTATAGTTCTTGGAAGTCAGCATTAGCTATCCACAAAACGGGTAGTTTTGCATGATTTATCATGCTATACAGGGTGTCTCAAAAATGTGTAATCTTAATTAGAGGATTTGTATACCAAATGATTGCGTCAATCTCGGGACACCTTCAATTCCAGTTATGAAAAAAGAAAAAAAAGAAACACCATTTCTTGTAATATGATGAATATTCCACCATCATTATGTAGTCCGCGTAGATGTCGTGTCTGTCCTGTATTTGTTTAATTTCATTTATCATAAATCAAACGCTAAACATGAACTTAATTCCACTCCACATGGAGCATTCCAGTCAGCTGCATACTGACGTGACGCGCATGTCATGCATATTGCGAATTCCAATCATACTGGGTGTCCATGATGTGTTTTAACAGTATCAAGATCATGCTCATTATCTTTAATAAGTGTCTTACTGAAGTACACAATATTCGGGACATACTTTAATATGTGCAGAGCGTATCTAGATTCGAACAACATCCATATCGCAAGGAACGCACCCTTCATATCTTATTACATGTACCTGGAGACCATAAAGGTATATACAATTTGTCTGACTCAGTATTAAAACAAAACAAATTCAATTGCTAAACTATTATGCACAACACCGAAAAGCCTCATCAGGCCTAATGTTTATTTTTGTTGCACTACACTGTACTCGTGTAACCATGGTAACAACAGCCGATTATGGACAAAAATATACCAAATCAACAAATATTTATTTAAAAAACTTAAAAATAGCAGCTAAAGGGTGTTATTTCACATGTGATTGGTTTTCCTCCATGTTCACGCGAAAATTAGTGTGCATAATGCGGCTTGTAGTAGCCAGATACATGATTTATTGTATTTATATTGTTGTTGTTACTATGGTTACAAATGTACACGGTGGTACAAAAAGTTACCCTACAATAAACCTAAGTAATAGCCTATTCAAAGTGTTCTCCGAACCCTGAAAAAGTCTAGCTAACTGTGGTGTTCTGAATAATAAGCATGTTAAAAACATAATTATCCAGATATGGTCGATCCAACTGTAAATGACGAGCGCCTCCCATTTTAATTTTGCACTAAATAGTGCACTTTGCATGATGGATTTATTATTGCAGTGAAATTACCGATACACTTTTTTCCTGTACTATTTCAAACCGATGGCGGCATATTCATGACATAAAAGAAGAAAACTGAAGGTTTTGCTAAAAAAAGGTACAATATGTCATTATTTAAGAGAAATTCTGGAATAAAGTCCGTAAACAAGAATTGCATATATTGGGGCACCCTGTATAGTGTTCGAAATCGTACAAATTTGCTGTATTTGTCGATATCAAATGCCGACCCAGGTAGCAAGCCAACGTTGGTCCAACGTTGGACCAACGTTGTCCAATTTTTTCGGCAACGTTGGTCCAACGTTGTCCGGCAACGTTGGACCAACGTTGCTTGCGTACGCCCAAACAACGCTGCTCCAACGTTGGCGAAAACAAAATACCAACGTTGGATCAACGTTGGTCCATCGTTGGAAAGTTGTCATTTGTCAACGTTGGACCAACGCTTTTCCAACGTTGATCCAAGGTTGGTATTTTGTATTCGCCAACGTTGGAGCAGCGTTGGTTGGGCGTACGCAAACGTTGATCCAACATCAAAGCAACATGTGTCCAACAAGCATCCACCATATTTCCAACAAGCATCCAACATGTCTCCAACACTCATCCAACAAGCATCCAACATGTCTCCAACAAGCATCCAACATGTCTCCAACAAGCATCCAACGTTGGTCCAGCGTAATTCACCAACATTTCTCCAACGTTGGTCCAACGTTGATCCAACGTTGGTCCAACATTGGACCAACGTCTCACCGTACTAAAAAAATTAAATTAATATTCATATGACACGCCTATTGGTGATATCTAGAACATCCTATCCTAGCTTTCCCTTTACCTCCCTTTACCTAAGACTAACCCTAACCCTATTCCTAGTCCTATTCCTATCCATATAGTCCTATTCCTATTCCTACACTCACTACATCTACATCATCCACTCAGCTTTATATAACCTAGCTTCTGTGTTAATATTTGTTTGATGGTTGGTATTTCGATAAAGTTGAATGTTTGGATAAAGTTTTAAGAATTTACACAAATACATCATGGAAACAAACCTTTAGAATGTTTTTGTAGATAAATAACTTACATATATTTCAAATAATGAGTAAATAATAACATTGGATTCATTCTGAACAATCAAATAACATGATTATTAATGCTTTTTGCAGTCAATGATAACCACTCATGAATATTCATGAATAATAACCAACGTTCATCCAACGTTGAACCAACGTTGATCCAACGATGGCATACATCCTGCTTTCAGCAGTTAATTTTAAATCCTTTTATTATGCAAGGGGGTTTTGACCACCTGTGCTACGAGTAAAAAAATTACCTTTTCTAACATAACAGCTACATGTATAGATCGACAAATCTATCGCTTTCATGGCCTTTTTGACATTATTATTGTTATTTTCACTGTCGGCATTCTAGCGATAGACGCGACCGATACGCGGTGCCTTAAGAGGCAAGAACACCGTAGCTCTACAGTAAAAGTTACTTACGGAAAATCATTTTTTTTTGCACATAAAACACAACATATTTAGTATTTTGAGCGACATTTGTAGCCCTATCAATACATTTAGGGCTGTTATAATACTTTAACTCACCGATCTCGTGTGTCACTATACATGTCATTCTATAATTACGGCGAATTGTGAGATTTTCCACAATTTTCCATCACTCTTCGTCGGTCTTTCGCCGTTCAAACTGCCGTTATCGTACACAGATGCAATAATTACGGTATCGCTAGCGTGCACACAAAAAAAAAAAAAAAAAAAAACGACGCAAAATTTAAATGAGTTATTTGACTTGACAAACTGTTACCGCTACCGAATAATTATTGGAATCACTGGCCCATAATTATTTGCTAAAAATGTAGCGGTAACAGTTTGTCAAGTCAAATAACTCATTTAAATTTTGCGTCGTTTTTTTTTTTTTTTTTTTTTTTGTGCACGCTAGCGATACCGTAATTATTGCATCTGTGTACGATAACGGCAGTTTGAACGGCGAAAGACCGACGAAGAGTGATGGAAAATTGTGGAAAATCTCACAATTCGCCGTAATTATAGAATGACATGTATAGTGACACACGAGATCGGTGAGTTAAAGTATTATAACAGCCCTAAATGTATTGATAGGGCTACAAATGTCGCTCAAAATACTAAATATGTTGTGTTTTATGTGCAAAAAAAAATGATTTTCCGTAAGTAACTTTTACTGTAGAGCTACGGTGTTCTTGCCACCGCGTATCGGTCGCGTCTATCGCTAGAATGCCGACAGTGAAAATAACAATAATAATGTCAAAAAGGCCATGAAAGCGATAGATTTGTCGATCTACTACATGTAGTGAACAACAGATGTGAAATGTTGGATTCTCGTTGGATTAACGAACGTTTCACTGTGGGTTACCGATGTCGATCCAACGTTGCTCTAACGAGATTGTCCAACCTCCATTTCACTTTGAGTTACCGATGTTGATCCATCGTTGGTGTTGTAATATAATACAAGTAGGCGAAATGCCATGTGTAACTCTGGCATAACAATAATAAATACTGGTAAATTACAAACTTGAGTGTCAGGGTAGACTACCCGACACCCAGAAGATGGAACCAGGGGATTATTCTGCCCCTTTCGTACGGTTGTCATCCCCTATGTAAGACCGACATTTACCTTATGCAAAATGGTTTAACGTGCTAGTGCCAGGGTGACTACCCAACGCCCCTAGATGATACCAAGGGATTATTCTGCCCTAAATGGTATTCATCTCTATCACAAATCTAATCTATCCGGGGGTCTGAGAGTAGACGTCGAAGTGGGTAGCGCCTGTCACGTTCTTGCGAGGGCGGCTTCACCTCACTCCAGCACGCTTCTGGGACCTCCGTTTCCTCGTTTACTGAACATGGATGTTACCTTCAGGTGCGCGACGCTTCTTTAGATGATGTCTGTTCCGGCGATACCGCCCACCTTTCTCACTCTGGATGTGGTACGAGCGGGGCGTTGAATCTTGAGTTGTCGCTACGCCAGGTTTCCATTCTTTTCCCACTTGGTAGTACACACGTTCTCCAGACTTCAACACCGGCAGCGACTTGGCACCCTGGTCATAGTATCGCTTCTGCCTCTTCTGGAGCTCTTTCTTCCTACTAGCTATGCGCCGTTGATAACGAACAGTACAGTTCTCAATAAAGCGTTTTCTGGATGGTATATCCGGTCACACATCAACCGTGAAGCTCGCCTCCCAAAATGGATTCAAATTAGCATTTCTACAACACAGGTCATGGCGAATCGAATCAGACATACAGTCACTTTCACTTCAGACACCATGTTGTAATATAATACAAGTAGGCACACGAGTATAGTTGAAAGCTTACTTTATTAACTGCTTGTAGATCGATGGCCCAACTCATACATGGTCTCTTGACACCCGATAATATACATATCGATCCTATATGGTAATTCACCGGGGATGGCGCACTTCTATTTATGATTGTAATTCTACTTGAGTCCACTCATTACTGTTGGTCTAACGAGATTGTCCAACGTCTTTTTCACTGCGAATTACCGATGTTGATCCAACGTTGGTCCAACGAGATTGTCCAACGTCTTTTTCACTGCGAGGTACCGATGTTGATCCAACGTTGGTCCAACAAGATTGTCCAACGTCTTTTTCACTGCGAGTTACCGATGTTGGTCCAGCGTTGCTCCAACGAGATTGTCCAACGTCAATTTCACTGCGGAGTTACCGATGTTGGTCCACCGTTGGTCCAACGAGATTGTCCAACGTCCATTTCACTGCGAGTTACCGATGTTGGTCCAACGAGATTGTCCAACGTCTTCTTCACTGCGAGTTACCGATGTTGGTCCAACGTTGGTCCAACAAGATTGTACAACGTCCATTTCACTGCGAATTACCGATGTTGGTCCAACGTTGGGCTAACGAGATTGTCCAACGTCTTTTTCACTGCGAGTTACTGATGTTGGTCCAACGTTGGTCCAACGAGATTGTCCAACGTCTTTTTCACTGCGAGTTACCGATGTTGATCCAACGTTGGTCCAACGAGATTGTCCAACGACTATTTCACTGCAAGTTACTGATGTTGGTGCAACGTTGGTCCAACGAGATTGTCCAACGTCCATTTCACTGCGAGTTACCGATGTTGGTCCAACGTTGGTCCAACGAGATTGTCCGACGTCTTTTTCACTGCGAGTTACCGATGTTGGTCCAACGTTGGTCCAACAAGATTGTCCAACGTCCATTTCACTGCGAGTTACCGATGTTGGTCCAACGTTGGTCCAACGAGATTGTCCGACGTCTTTTTCACTGCGAGTTACCGATGTTGGTCCAACAAGATTGTCCAACGTCCATTTCACTGCGAGTTACCGATGTTGGTCCAATGTTGGTCCAACAAGATTGTCCAACGTCTTTTTCACTGCGAGTTACCGATGTTGGTCCAACGTTGGTCCAACGAGATTGTCCAACGTCTTTTTCACTGCGAGTTACCGATGTTGATCCAACGTTGGTCCAACAAGATTGTCCAACGTCCATTTCACTGCGAGTTACCGATGTTGGTCCAATGTTGGTCCAACAAGATTGTCCAACGTCTTTTTCACTGCGAGTTACCGATGTTGGTCCAACGTTGGTCCAACGAGATTGTCCAACGTCTTTTTCACTGCGAGTTACCGATGTTGATCCAACGTTAGTCCAACGAAATTGTCCAACGTCTATTTCACTGCGAGTTAACGATGTTGATCCAACGTTGGTCCAACGAGATTGTCCAACGTACATTTCACTGCGAGTTACCGATGTTGGTCCAACGTTGATCCAACGAGATTGTCCAACGTCCAACGAGTTCCAACGAGTTTGCAAGTTTCCGACGTTGGTCCAACGTTGGCTTGCTACCTGGGGAGTTCCAAGAACTATAACTTTTTGTTCAGATACGGTATACATTTAAAAAATTTCAGAGAGTATTGTTCATATAATTGGACAGTTTTTTGAAAATTATTAATTCAACTGCTAGTGCAATTATTGATATATGCCAAATTACGTAAATCAATAATTTCATATTGTTGGGAAAAAATGCCCAAAATTTGAGTTTGGGGCTAAAAATGACCGTGTTACATATCCTGAAACCCATTGTGTTTGGTATCAGATTATAGGAAATTTGATTGTCTTTAATATGACTGCAAAATCATACTTATTTTAGGTGTTGTTTGGGAAATCTCGCCAATAATATATAGCAAGTCAAAACGGCTACTTCTTTGGACGCCATCTTGAATTTGGAGGTGTTCGCAACAAATTTTTTGAGGTAGACCTCTGAATTAATTTGTCTCATTAAAAATACTTGCAAATAAAATTGGTTTAAACTTGTTGTGGAGATCTGGCAACCTAAGTCCTTAAGGAAGCCACTTTTTCGATGTTGGCCCTCCCGTTATATTGTTGGTAATCAAGTACCAATGTTAACTTGTTTGTATTAATATTTATTTGTTGCCAGAGATGTAGCTACGGGGGGGGGGGGGGGGGGGGGGGGGGTTGATGATTTTAAAAAGACAACTATATGAATTTCATTTTTTTTTTATCACATTTTGTACATGTTATCATTTATTCAAACTTTGTAGTGAAAAGGTGCACTGCAATGAAAGACTGGTTAAAGTTCAGATTGTTTTAATGATGTTGTCCTATCTAAATTACTTGTCACACATATTGCTATTGTCATTTACTAATGGGAACTGTACTGTTTGAGCGTCTGTTTTGAGTAATAATTTTTACAACTCCCTGAGGCCAAGTGTTTGCAATATTAAGAACATGATGCGGCACACTTATTTGTTACCATTAATATCTTTCAGTGCTGGATCACAATGTTTATTCTCATCTTCTTTTTAACTTTTCCATATAAATATGTGATGAGTGTATACAAGTGTGCATGTAGATGCAATTTGTTTGATGTATTTTTGTATTAGTATGTCTCCGGTGTTTTGTTGGTGTTTGTAAAATAAAACGAATGCTTGCAAAATATGAATGTTTGCCTGGTAGCTCTTTACTTCCTGAAAATAATGTTTTTCTTCTTCTCTCTTTCTTCTCAATACTGAAAATAGCAGGACAACATATGAGGTGAATTAGTATTATTATTATTAACTCAATAGAATTACTCTATACTTAAAACAAAATCTTCCATGGAGAGAAAATGAGAGAGATAGAGAGGGTAAAAAACAAGTGTCCACACTCTTACGGGATTCACCCCTCACCCATCGCTATACCAAGTTTTAATTTTTTGTTAAATTGTCTTTACAAATTCAAGATACATACTAGTTCATGATCTGTAAGTTATAAATCCGTTCTAAATTACAGGAGAAAAAAAGAAAAAGGAAAGAGTGAATATTCTGTACAACTGTTCGGACACACATTATGTAAACACCGTACCCGCTTTTGGGTGCATAATAGCGTCTTTTCGCTCGGCGACGGGACTATGGCTACAACGCTAATCTTAGCGGGGGGTCGCACTCAGAGCGAAAATTCCCCCGTAGCGGCCAAACCTAGGACGGTAGTTCGCCGAATTAACGTCGGTCGTAGAGCCGCTACGCGGGTACGTGATCAGCCAATCAGAGCGCTTGGACGGCGAGGCTCGCTGCCTCGCGTGTTTCATGCACTGATTCGTACACACGCGCTGCATGCACAGTATGTTGTGATTTGTACTGCCTATACCGTATGCTCATAGTACAACATGCATGATAAAT